>MVGT01003422.1:22488-68530 GCA_002174775.1 Macleaya cordata
TTATCAACATCATCATCACTACTACTACCATCATCATCCATCATCCACCACCACCATCATCATCATCATCATCATCGCCACCACCATCATCATCATCATCATCCATCATCCATCATCACCATCATTATCACCACTACCTTCATCATCATCACCACCCGTCATCATCAACACCACTACCACCATCGCCCATCATCATCACCACAATTATCATCCATCATCATCATGGTCATGGTCATGGTCATGATCATCACCGATAATAGTAAGATGAAAATTTTTAGTTGCTACGAAGAAGAAATGGTGAGAGAGAATGAGGAGAAAAAATAACAACAATAAAAATAATATAAGAGTGTGAGAAGTTACTTCTGTGAGAAGCAAGAAGCAAAATTTTTTTGCTTGAAGTAACTTTTTTGCTTCTAGAAGTCACTTCCTGAAAGTGTTACCATACACACTTTTTTACTTTTTTACTTATATAAGTCAAAAAGCAACTTCTTAAGTGGTTGCCAAACACCCTCTTAACGTGCATACTTGAATTATTGTCTAAAAGAACTGATTCACATTGAGCCTTAAACACTGAAATTCAACTGCTCTTATTCCAATACCAACTGCCAACCACCCCCCATGGTCCAGACTCCAAAACGGATCTCGAGCCACCAGCGATCAGTTCCACGACAGTCCAATCTGGGGTTGCGGCCAATATGGCCACCGGTGGTTTTCAAAATATTTTTTTAAAAAAAAAAAAAAAAAAAATTGCGTAGCTTGGTGCCCCTAACAACTACGGCTGCAGGGAGTAGGTGGCTGCCCATACATAGGGGGAGTGGAGTATCACCTACATTGTTTCACTACAACAAAATTGGCTCTGCGCGAATTTGGAGGTTGAAGAAGGAATCAACTTGTAGTCTGTTTGGATGGAGAATTTTTTTTGATCGGCAAAACAAACAAATATCATAGAAGGAGAAGAATGTACAAGAATATACAAAGAAGGCGAAGGTCCAAAGATCACCCCAAAAACACCCTCTCAAGGAGGATAAAAAACAAAAGATTTTCAATTTCCTAAAATTACATCGACTGAAACATTTTTAAACTCATCTTCCTGAGAAACCCATCTGAAGACCATCGTTTTAATGTTGTTAACAAGTCTTCTCAGTTCTATCTCCTTGTCCCCAAAAATCCGTCGGTTTCTCTCTAACCAAATGCTCCACACGATGGTTGTTGGTAAAACCTGCATGATTTCTAACTAGTTTGGATGGAGAATTTTAGGTAGGGATTTGATGGGGATCAAGAATTTAGTGGAAAATTAGTTAGATTTCTAATATGATTTCTAACTAATTTTCCACTAAATCATTGGTCCTTACAAAATCCCTCCTTAAAATCCCCATCCAAAATAGACAATTGGTAAGTCAAACACCAAGTTGGCTCTACTGGGCACGGCGCGCACTCCTCGAGAACACCGGCGCCTTTAGCAATGCTCTATTAATCCTGTGAGTGGTGGCCCACGTCCCCACTACTCAGACCCGAATTAAACCTAACGCGACCCGTTTTCGTCCTTATTATTTCTGTGAGAGAAAGGTATTTGACTCACAAACTCCTCCCTCTCTCTCTCTCATCTCTCTCTCAATCTAAAGCTCAAAAATGGCGAACAGCAATCTACCGAGAAGGATTATCAAGGTGAATCTCAATCTTTTTGCCTCTGATTTCGTATTTGATCTCTCCGATCGCTTTCTCTTTCATTTACTTCTCTTGATTTCCCAGTAGAAAAGAAGAAAAATATCTGAACTCTGTCTCCTCTTCTTCTTGCTCTTCGACGAAGATGACGACCACTTAAGATTTAGGGTTTTTTCATGTCTATTTATTTGTTTAATTTCTTGAGGTTAGTATTCTGTTTTTGATCTTTGATTACTCTTTTTTTCCCGTGATCAAACAGGAAACTCAGCGGCTCCTTAGCGAACCAGGTGTCTCTCTTTCTCTCATCATTTATTTGTATCAAAGTCCCTGTTTTCATATCTAGTTCTGTTATAATTTGAGTTGAATTAGATTTTTTTTTTTTTTGAATTGATGGACTTGTTTTATAGATGTGTCTTCTGGTTTTAGGGTTTTAAATGATGTTTCTTTAGTTAATAACTTAAAAGTACTGGTATTTGAAGATCCTTGAAACATTTTGATTAGAGTTTTTTTTTTATATTTTTAGAATAATTTTTGGATAATTAACTGTAAATTGGAGAGATATTGAAGTATTTCTCATCATTTGTGATTTGTGGATGCAGCTCCAGGAATCAGTGCTTCTCCATCTGAAGACAACATGCGATATTTCAATGTCATGATCCTTGGGCCATCACAATCTCCTTATGAGGGTATTCCACTGGATAATACTCTTTCTGGATTGAATGCTTGTCTGAAGGATTATTTTTTATGGAACTGTTTAGTAGTTTTCTGTTGGATAGTTATTACTAGTCATTATCTTTTTATCGTAAATTAAGTTGCTTTATGTCTTAGTTGTGTTGAAATTGTGATGAAGAAACTTGGATTGGGTGTATCGCCAAATCTTTCCATTTGTCTTGGTAAGAACTAATGAGCATTGAGAAAATGATTGCATTTATTTGGACCATGTCCTGTGATTTGCTTGGATTAACAATTAGACATGTTTTATTCTAGGCATGACTTGTCTTCAATTAGAAAAATCTCGACATTGTGTTGCTTTTAGCTAATATTTCTGAGAAAATAGGTGGATGGTGGATAAATAAAGGACATGGTGTCCAACTTGATTTTTAACTTGAATACTGTACTTTTTCAGTTAAATGCCAAAACTTATCTGTCATATCAGATGTCCCTGAGCTCCTCACAATTGTCATCCCCAACCTGAATAGTTCATGTGAAAGTTGAAATTTTCCTTGAGATTTATGGTCAGTACTTTGTTCATGATTTCATGATTAAATAGAATCCTCATATCAGTTTGAATTTCATCTTGGAGGTATACAATCTTTCAAGTTAGTTTCAGTTTTCGTTCCAATTATTCTACTGGTTACGTTTTATTTTGGCTTGTATTAAGATTAACTATCTTTATGAGATCAACCTTTTGGAACGTTATAAATAAACCTGCAATGGTTCATTCAGCCATTGCTGATGTTATTTCAAAAATTTTGTACGTCAGATTTGGAAAGGAGAATCCATAACGATGAGGAGAAACCATGGTATGAAAAAAGTCGATCAAATATAGGTTTTGGTTTGAAAAGAGGTTTCGAGGTGCTTTCCCCTCTTTTGGAGTGGTTGTTTGATGATGAGATTGATCAGCTTGAAGTTTCATTTCTTGTTGTGCTCGTGTAACTAGTAGTTCTATTTGGATGTAATGCACAAATTTCTGGTTCATATGTGGACCTAGATTTCTTTTTGGGCTTTTGCTGCGTTGGAAGGCTGATGGGGTAACTAGCATACTGGAGTTCCTTGTCTCTTGTGCTGAGTCAGTTTGAAACTCATGTAAACATGAAGGAAAGAAATTCAAGGAAGCAAAAGTTTGCAATGAATCTCAAGATATTATCTTGGAACATGAGTGTTGTGGATCGAGAGAAGGTTAATGTAAGAAAGAGTGGAAGGCTAAGGTTCTCATTCTTTAAGAGACCAAATTTGAAGGAATGCATGCGGATGTGGTTACAAAAATTGGGGGAGAGTGGAGGTTGGCTGGTGTGCAATACCCTCCTCAGGTATTTTGGTTATTTTGAGATAAAAGGAAGGTGAAAGTTGCATTTCATTTTTCTTTGCCTCCCTCAAAGGAAAGTAGCAATTCAATCTTGGGTGTCTCCTTACTCTTCTTATTATTTGACATTCTAGACAATAACTTTATCTTTGTGTTCATAGGGTTGTATAATTTTACTTATAAAGAAAAGCAGTACTAGTTTTGGGAGGAGCTATAAGGGTGGGATGTGAATGACAAGGTGAACCTAGGACAAACCAGGTCTGCTTAAGGAGAATTAGAGACAGCTTCACCAAGAGGATCATGTGTCTTATCTCCTTTGTATTCTGGTAACTGAAGCACTAGCCAAATGGTTAACAAAACGTGGAACTGTGGGAGATTAGAAGACATATATAACAAAATGGATGATATCTAGTTTGCAAATGATACAGTTTTCTTCATAGATGCATACTACTTTAGATTCACGTCTTTAGATTCCTTGTCATAGTTTTTGGTAGTTTTGGACCTCTGGACTGACGGGCTAAGAGTCGAATAGTCATGTCAGAGAAAGCACACCCTTGCAAGTTCTTTGGCTTGTAAGAAGTGTAAGAAATTTGAATATGAAAAGAACGATTGATTTTCTGAGGATTTACATAGGCTCGATCTCGTAGTCAAGGTTGGAATTTTCGTTTTTGGCGATCAACTCATATTCAATAGTCAATTCTTGACACTATGTTCCTACCAAGGTGGTTCATGGAGCATTATTGATAAGGTGTTGGTAAAACAGTCTTGTATTAACTTTATCTTAGAACAGTTGCTGTTCATTGAATATGCTGGCAAAACTCTCTCTCTTCGAAACATCTAAACACATAAGCGATAATTTTGACAGTGAAAACATTTATCCTTTTTATTTTATTCTTAATAAAGAAATGATTTCTAAAAGATGATGGTATATTCTATATCTTAAACACTAAGTTGTTTGATACATCTTTGCTGTTCTTCTATATTGTATTCTCTTCTAAAATAATGATTTCTAAGTAGAGTGTCATTCTTAAGATATATTGATATTTATTAAGTTTTTCTTTTACTCTAGCCTCTAGTATGTGTGAAATTTCTCTTTCACTTTTCGTAGATGTATATCCTATATTATTTGAAAAAGCTTCTGATTTGTGGGAGTCACTACAGTATTTTGTTAGTACCTTTATGTACAATCGTCTCTGTGATGGACGCTGACACACCTCTCTTGGTGTTTGTGCAATTTTTTCATGGAGCGACTCATTTAATGAGCTTAACTTTGTTTATCGTGCCAGCTCTTTTTATCTTTTTTCTATTTTCCCCTATTCACACTAATCCTGCAATTTTCTTCTTTCTAGGAGGGGTTTTTAAGTTGGAATTGTTTTTACCTGAAGAATATCCAATGGCTGCACCGAAGGTATGAATGTTCTAATAGAATCTATCAGCCATATACGTTTTCTTAAGATATTAGGTTGTGATACTTGGTGCATGATTTTTCTAAGGTCATTTTTAATGCACCTTTTCTTTGGTGGTATTTCACATATTTGTCATGAAGAAGTATCATTTGGTTATTAGTTTTGACGCTCATTATCCGTACTCCATAATAAAATGATACGACTCATTTTTTCGCTTTTGATTTTGTTTTGCCTTTTTCAATTGTCATTCAAGTTTTACTTCACATTAAAAGGTTAGCATGCTAACAGTGGCACAACTTATCTCTCTGTCAAAAATTGATTGGAAAAAAAAAAAATCTGTCCGTTGTGCCTTTGTTGGAGCACCCTTGAGTCTTACTGTTCCCACCCTTCACACTAATCATGCTCTTCAGATGGCTTGTTTCACTTCTTAGTGATCATATAGGGTCTTGGAGTTGTTGTATGCCCCTTTGAGAAAATGATTTGTTAAGGTATCATTCCTCCAAATTAATAGTTATTATTGATATTAGGTTTACAATTGTCATATAAATAAGATTATCTGGTTTTGCATTTTTGTTTTAGTTTTCTTGTACTAGCTAGGTAGATACACAGTCGGAAACTTAATTATCATGGGCATTTTGCTTTTGGATAGATTTATTGGAGGTCTTTCTTATATATTTATATATATCTGAGACATCGGTTGTTGAAACTAATCCATGCCTAGTCCTCTAGATGTGAGGAGGTATCCAAATGGATATAATTCCTTGTCTTTTTAAGAGGGTTATAACTTCAAGCTTGATTTTTAAGGGATACATGTTTTGGAAAGTAGGAAAATGAAGCAACCCTGAAAGATTGAGAATACATGTCTAATAGCTTTTAGAAGTTCTTTCGAATAGTTTATTACATCAATATAAGTCCTCGTGTAAAAATGATGACATATTAATCCTCATACCATTATGGAATTTTCACACTTGTTTATCCTCTGTTTACTGTCCTTGCAACAGGTTCGATTTCTCACTAAGATCTACCATCCCAACATTGACAAGGCAAGCATCTCTCTCTATCTCTACTTCCATCTCTCTCTCTCTCTCTCTCTCTCTCTCTCTCTCTCTCTCTCTCTCTGTCTATCTCTATCTCTATCTTGACCTCGAAATGGAAAGGATTTGTTAATGCAGCTTGGTAGAATATGCCTTGATATTCTCAAAGACAAATGGAGTCCAGCTCTTCAGATCCGAACAGTATTGCTAAGGTAAAATGATCCTTGTATTTGTCCATTTAGAAAAAAATTCAACAGTGAATATAATAATGCTTTTGCAATTATTGCTTTGTATCTTGGATCAGCATTCAAGCACTTCTGAGTGCACCGAATCCGGATGATCCACTTTCTGACAATATTGCCAAGCATTGGAAAGCAAATGAAGCAGAAGCTGTTGAAACAGGTAGGGGCAATAATCTCCCTTCATTTTTACTAGTATCATATTACAGCCCAAATAAACGAACAAACTATTGAAACTGGTGGATTCTGTTGTTGATAGAAAAGAATGGTACTTCTTGCTGAAAATGCTGAAATCCTTTCTTATAAAAGAGATATTAAGAGCTTCCCTTACTGTGCAGAAAACTGAATGTTTTTTATTGAATACTTTTAAGTACTGTGTCAAAATTTAGCTTATATTTTGCAGCATTCCCCTAGTAGGTATCTTAATATGCCTTTTCCTTTTTTCACTTGCCTATGATTTTTTCATTTTTCACCTTGCAGCAAAGGAATGGACCCGTCTATATGCAAGTGGTGCCTGATGGCATGGCAGAGCCTATTCACCCAGATAACATTTATATATGGTGTAAGTTATTAGATGTCAGTTTGTTTTCAAATGGAAATCAAAGAATTGATGTCGGAACGTCAAAGATAATCCTTTCTAAGATCTTCTGTTCCAGCAGTTAAATCATTTTGCTGTCCTGGGAAGAGTTTTCTCTAATTTGTATGATTGGATAAAGTTCGTATCATTTTCACTCATGATCTTCGATGTGATTTTGTATAAAACTGGGTTCTTTTTATGTTTTCGTATGAAAAAGTAGTCATCAAGTAGGCAATTTAGCTTTTAAAAGTCCTTGTTGAGGGTGTCTATTTTCCCCGATATGAATTGAATGATAGTCTCCATAGCGTGTTTCTCTATTAACAAGTGCCAGGAAATTCAGGACGATGCAGTACCAAAATCGGTTTCTCAGTGATCATTCGAAAAATGGTTTGATAGAGGGTTTGTTTATCAAGGCATGACGGTTATGACTATGAACACGTTACAGTGTGAGACTATTGCAACCATTGTTATTCCTGGAAAATGTTAGCAACTGCTATTTCTTTTTACCAAAATAAGGAGGGAAATTGTGGGGCTAGTGATGTGAAAAGAATCTGAGAGGAGAGGGTCGGAGTCGAGTCCTGGTAAAAGTTAGGTCTGTTTCCATAGCACATTTCAGTACGTTTGAGGGTTATGAATTTTGATTGCAAGGTTTTAAAAAAAATCCCTTTTATAACTATTCCACCCCTAAGTAACTTAGAGCAGGAGCAAAATTGTCTTAGGTTTCGGAGAGCCTCTAAAGTAGAACAGTAGGAGCGAGGTCAAAGTGACGTACACGGTTGGAGTTGCACAATAATTTGGTGCATCCACAGTGAGAGTTGATTGCAACTTTAGCATTTTTTTTGTTCTGTAGTGGCAAAAAAAAAAAAGAAGCAATTTTAGCATACGAGACCCACCTTGCTATCTATGGTAATTTGCAAAGTGAGCTTCCAACTTGCCCTCCTCGAGCACGCCCAACATCAAACGTGGGAAGGTATCCATGCCTTTATTTTATTTTTTTCCCATTAAAGAGTATTATTATACACCAACGTGATCTCTAAGCTCTGTAGGTTTCACATGGAGATGATTCAAGGGGTTAGTTTTCAGTGAGAATGTTCTCTTTACCATATAGATCATCTTCACCAATAATTAATTCATTCTAAAACTTTTAACCCCCATCAAAATTTGGGTTGAAATCAACATTATGTTATTCAATAAAAATGATATTCTTGATCTGGTGTAATTAGTTTTGGAATAGACTGATTTTTTGTAAGGATGATCTTCATGGTGAAGAGAACCTTCTCACCAAAAATCAATCTTGAGATCATCTCTGAAAAATTACATGTTTTGAAGAACGACTAGTATATAATAAGGATGGTGTAATGAATACTCACAAAATGAAGTTACCCCAACTTTTTTTTTTTTTTGAAAATTCTTAAAATTTCGTGTATGACAATGTGGTCTTTTTGAACCAACAAAATGTCATAACATATACCAGATGCATCTGTAGTATGTAATATGGTGGGACCTACTATCATATCCCCTCCAAAAATAATTTGAGTGGCATTTTTCTCCACCCAAATGTAGGCCCCACCATACCACATATACATTTAATATATGTTCTAGCATACGATCCAAAAGACACTCTATTTTTACCCTACAAATTTTTATATTTGGCTAATGAGAGTGTGGATGCGCTGAATGAAAGGAAAATGAAAGAGAATATTTTCTTGAGAGATGGCATGCAATTTGTAAAAGGATTTTGTTAACATAAGCCCTAAGGGCACATGATAAGCTTTTCCCTTTTGTATTTTGTTTAGTTTCTTAAAGTTGTTCAAATGAGCTGATTTTTTTATATGTATGTTATTTATACTATTTGGATTATATCTAAAAAATCAGCTCAATCGGAGTCTTCTAGCACCCTCTAGCATCACAAATACTTAATTTAGACTTTAGTAGTATAAATGAACGGTTGACATTTAAAGTGATTTGTTTAGAGGGTTAGATATATCCGATTGAACTGATTTTTTGTTGACATCTTATAAATAATGATAATATTATGTTTACAAAAATTCAGCTGATTTGAAGACCCCTAACTTGCAAAAAAATCACTTAAAAAATAACCTTATCGTATCCCCTTAGGGCACACGTTAACAAGACCCGTTGTAAAAAGAGGGTTGACTGGTGGGTTTGGTTTGGTAAACGCCAAAATCCAAATATTTATATGGGGAGCCACGCGGATCCGAAGTTCAGAACCGAACCGAGGCGCCTCACCTACCCACTACCAACAACGACTATTGTTTTCTTCGTCCACAGGTAAAACTCAACTGTGTTAGCCCACCAACCACGTTTTAACGACAGTAACCCTAGTAAACTAATGTAGACCGTCACCATGAAGTTGACGTCATCGTCACAAAAAATCAATTTTTGAATCATTTCTATGAATGTAGACCTATTTTCATGTAGCCTCGACTCGGGTTGAAATCCTACCAAATACTCTTCACTAAAATTGTCATGGTTACGAAAAATCATGAAGTTGTCGTCATCATCCCAAAAAATCAATTCTTTAATCATTTTCATAAATTAATGTAGACGTATTTTCATGTAGACTCGGGTTGAGATCCTACTAAATACTCTTCACTAAAAATTGTCATGGTTACGAAAAATCATGAAGTTGTCGTCATCGTTACAAAAAATCAATTTTTTGATCATTTTCAAGAATGTAGACCTCTTTTTAGGTAAACTCGGGATGAAATCCTACCAAATACTCTTCACTAAAATCGTCATTGTCATCGTAATGAAAAATTGGATCTCCATCTTCAGTGACCTCTTGGTAGAGTGTTCTGAGGCATTTACCTCCTTAGGGAAGGTTAGAAGTTCAAATCCTACCAAATACTCTTTCCCAATAGATTGTATAGAAAAGCCTCTTAGCTTCCAGGTAAGTAGGTTCCAACCTAGATGTCTAACTTGAATTCCATCCGGCACACATATGGCGATCATCAGATCATCAAATCGTGTTATCTAAAAAAAAAAAATGTCTTCCACAACAGTTTTATCTTCAAAGTTACCTTGTTGAAATCGCATGGCTTCTTTTAACTTATGGTTTGTTTGGATAGGGGATTCTAATGTAGGGATTCGATGAGGACCAGAGATTCATGTTTTCCTGGTCTGTTTGACTGCCAAGAATTCCAAGAAACTTGTTTCCCAGGGAAACATGTTTTCCAGCAAATCCCTATTTTAGAATCTCACCTCCCCTCTTAGAATTTGCTAGAATTATAAACTAAGGATTCACTATGTATTCACCCAACTCAATGCAGATTACACCTCATAAAATTAAAATAACAAAATAGAGATTTTCTTTGGATTTTAAATGGCAACCAAACAAACCAAAGGATTCAAGCTTCCAATGATTCATGAATCAATGGATTCTTTAATAGTTGCTAAACAAATCAAAGGATTCATGTTTCTAAGGACTCATATTTTCCTTGGGAAACATGAATTCTACATCTAAACACACTATTATAAAATTATAAATATTCTTTCTTTTGTAAGCAAAATAGATTTGAAAGATAAATAAGGCATGGATAAGATCTCACATCCACCAATTATAAATTAGTCTTGGGCGTATGAGCTTTGGGCATCCTTTTCTTACAAGGCTATTTTTAAGGGTGAGTCACTTAAGGTTCATAATATTTGGTATCAATGGTTCACCGACTCGGGATCGGTGGCTGGATCGGCATTGGCCAATCCTGCCAAATCTGCCGATCCCAAACAATCCCAACACAAAGCCAAAAATAATTTAACAAAAGGAAAAAATTCTATCATGCCAACGATACTAGACGGTATCAAAGTCTTACCACCATCAGATTTAAAATGTATTGTATCGAATACTGGTAGTAAAAACACTATGTTACAAAACCATAATGCCATCGTAACAACACATGCAGCACTCAAAGATGCATGATTTTGCAGCTAAAAATTAAATTTACCCAAAAAAATTTATTGAATAAATAATACAAAAGGGTTTACATAAACACAGTGATACAAAAAATCGAGCGGCCAAGATTTTTGGAAGTTTGTGTTAACAAGCAACCACTTCACCTATGATGTTCTAAATATATCTAGTGTTTGACCAAATTATCCCTACCAGGTTTAAGAGATTCTTTTGGTTGTGAAGCAACCCCATCATTATTTTCCTGTGTAGGAGAAGTAGGAGGTGGTGGCATAGCAAAAGATGATAGATCTTTCATCTTCTCATTGTTGGGCAAGAAGTAAGGTGTAGGGTTGACTTCTCTTGACTTTGGTTGTGGGACCCCTTGAAGTGGGACCCTCTCTACTATTTGCTTCCTCAGTATATCATGAAGCCTNTAATGCCATCGTAACAACACATGCAGCACTCAAAGATGCATGATTTTGCAGCTAAAAATTAAATTTACCCAAAAAAATTTATTGAATAAATAATAAAAAAAAAAAAAAACAAAGACGATCATTCACAAAATCGAGCGGCCAAGATTTTTGGAAGTTTGTGTTAACAAGCAACCACTTCACCTATGATGTTCTAAATATATCTAGTGTTTGACCAAATTATCCCTACCAGGTTTAAGAGATTCTTTTGGTTGTGAAGCAACCCCATCATTATTTTCCTGTGTAGGAGAAGTAGGAGGTGGTGGCATAGCAAAAGATGATAGATCTTTCATCTTCTCATTGTTGGGCAAGAAGTAAGGTGTAGGGTTGACTTCTCTTGACTTTGGTTGTGGGACCCCTTGAAGTGGGACCCTCTCTACTATTTGCTTCCTCAGTATATCATGAAGCCTCCCAAATAACTTTTGCTTCACTGTCTCAAATGCTCTATCAAGATTTTCAATCTGTAATACAAAAGAAACCATCACAGCCGTTAGATCATTTCCAAATTTATTTAATTTTGCTAAAGGAGACTTTTTACAAATTTTACTCATAAAAAAAATTACAAAATACCTTTTGCTCTCTATTATCAATGGTCCAAAAATACATTTTCTATTTTTAAATATTCATTATTTTAATTGATTATAAATAAATATATTCATTATTTTAACTATGTACGCGCACGATCCACGTATTTTATTAATATAATACTAATTATATTTTATTAATATAATACTAATTATATTCTAAAGACAATTTTGAAAAATTAGGTTTTTATGTGGAAAAAAGATCAAGTGGCCTTTAATCATGTTTCCAACCTAAATCCTTTAAAGTCTAATTTGTACTTTTTCAATTCTTAGTGGGACCCAACAAAATACCCACACACCAGACTTTTTCCTACCGGTGGTTGGCCATCCGATCAAGTTCTAATGGCTCACATATACTTGAGCAAGTCTACCCTAAATACATATTATATAGTTGATCAAATCAACATGACATTATGTAATATAATAGCTCCAGAAACATCCAATCTTGTTCCCTAAATGATTTTTAATTAATTAAAGAAGGATTATTGACTTGCCTGCTCAGTTGCATTCACGTTGTACATGAAGAGCCCATAGTAGAGATCGAAGCTGTCACTGACTGTATTTTCGGTCTACAAGAGAGAAAAAAAAAAAAAGAATTAATTAAAATATTAATTAAATTTAATTAATTAAAATTAAAAATGAATTTTATTTTTAAAATTAAAAATTTGAAAAATTACCAATTGTAAGAGGGTTTCGTATCCCTTTGTGTTAATGGGTGTGGACTCCAAGTCTAGATGGGATAAGATCCTGTACATATATAAAATAATCCTCGATTAGCGCATGATTAAGATCTTAATTATTATAATAAAACCCATTAATCAGACGGTTCAGAATTGCTTTGATTAAATATTGTAATTTACCTTCCGATTGTGTGTGTGATAAACTGGCTGCCTGCCGCGTGTCGATCATGTTCTTCACACGACATCTCCACCATTCGACAACCCTGAAAAAATCAAGGTTACTTTAGTCAGAAGAAATCAAATTAGGGTTTGTAATCAAAATTAGGGTTTGAACTTCATAGTCATCAAACGTCTGTGATGGTTACAGTGATACATATTATCAAAACTCTTAATTCTAATATATTATCCAAAACGTGCTTATGCAATTTGGCCATCTTTGTTGACAAAGTCAAGGTCAAACAAAGAGTTGGTCAAGGTCAAAACTGATGATCCAGTGGAACTCAGGAACACCAATTATTGGTACAACCTACATATACGCCGTTGAAAATTAAAATCATTAAAATTAAATTACAAAATACTAACCTCTTCTTCAAAGATGCTCAAGAACTGAGCACATTTTCTTTCTTGTGCCGTTTTTTCGGCAATTCGGACTTTATCGTAAACGAAGGGCAAAGCATCCCAACCGTTTTTTCCGCTCTCTGGTCCAAACATTGGATGGGTACAAATAATCCCAAAGTCTGATGGAAGTACCTGAATATCAAAATTTTGATGAGCTCATTTACACCATAAAATTCCAATTTTGCAACAAAAAAAAACTACAAAAAACAAGAGAAAATGGTTACCTCCAAAAATAGGTTTCTAGGAAACTGTTTGACCGATAAAACGTCAGCAAATATCGTATCGGATTTTAATTTATGTATCGGAATACTACGAAGCACCGTTTCAGTTGACAAGATGGAACTGCATACTAAAATAACGTCCGGCTGTTCTTCACACATTGCATCAATGTTTCTGTATGAACCCCACAAAAAATATCATCATAAGAAACCCTAGCTCAAATCAACCGTGCAGATTTCTCTAACACCTAAAAACCCATGTTCAAAACCAACACCCTAAAATCAAAAAATATCAAAAAAAAAAAAAAGCAACTCACCCGAAAAATTCAATTCCGTTTTGTTGGCAGTACTCGGAATAATCAGACCGAGAAGTAGCAACAACAGAGTGACCCTGACGTTTAATAGCTTTAGCGATGAACTGACCAAAATTTCCAAACCCTACGATGCCGATCCTTAAGGGTTCATCTTCTTGAGATGTGATTTTTTCAGGTGAAATAGAGGGTTGAGATGATTTTAGGGCATGGTTTGAGATGTAGGTTTTTCTAAGAGGATGAGCAGATCTAGTTAGTTTAAGTTTGGGAAATTTTTTAGAGAAATTTGAAGATGATGATGATGATGAAGAAGAAGTGGTGAGATTGTTAGTGAAAATTTTTGAAATTTCTGGGATAGAATTTGTGGGTAAAATTGGGTGAGTTTGGGAAGATGAAGTGCAGTGGGAAGAAAAATTGAGTAAAGCTGCCATTGATGGAGATTTTGTTTGTGTCTTTGGGAGGGGTTTTTTTTTTTTCTTTTTCTTTTTCTCCCGTCAAAAGACACACAATGGCTTGAGGAGAAGTGTTGTGAGATTTGATCCTATTTATGCATGAATACTTTTGTGGATTTACTTTAATAACCTTATGTATATTTGGTATTTTTGAAAATGCCATTCATCATTCAAAGAAGTGGTGTTTGTTTTTTGTGGGATCTGAATCTGAATAGTCTGTATCTAACTGGTCTGAATTGTCCATGGAGTCAAACCTTTATCTTAAACTGTTGAATTTTCTTTTTGAAAAGGCAGTTATTATTGACACAACTGATTTTGTAGGTTTTGTCCCGGTCCAATTTTAACTCAAGTTTTGATTGGGGATGTCCTCGATCTCTGTTTTAATTTTTTTTTTAATAATAAAATACGGAGGAGTTGTTTTATCCTCATCCCACAACCCAATACACCCAGTCATCTTCATTTTCATCTTTCCTATCACAACTGGCGACCATTGTGACAACCGTTGGACCGGATTTATTATCATGAGAGAGGTCGATGAGTGAAACAGGGGTTAAGAAGACGTAAAGGGTGGTTTAGAGAGAAAGGAGTTGTGGCGATAGTGGTCGCCGGTGGTGGTGGGGAAGATGGAGATCAAGATGGTAGGGTGTATTTTGGGTTGAGGGGTAGGGGTAAAAGTACTCTCACATATTTTATAATTAAAAATTTTATTTTTTAAAAAGTAGGGTATCCCCAATCAAAACTTGAGTAAAAATTAGCCTAGGACACAACCAATTTTGATCGATTGTGTCAATAACAACTTTATTTGAAAAATGTAAAATGTCCCCAAAAAAGTGATTCGGTCTCGACAAGAATACATGATCTCACGACTTCTGTGAATTTGCACGTTACATCACGAATTGTGGGGACTCGTGATCACACAAAAGTTTTAGTTTATGCATTATGTCCAAATTGGAATTACTTTTTCAGAACATGTAGCACTATTCTTTTTTTTTTTCAGCCTAAGTGGTTTTTTTAGGCATCTGAATCTGATTCATGTGAATCTAACTTTGAACGGTGTAAAGCTTGAAGCTTAAAATGTTTAAACCAAATTATTTTCATTGTACTAAATCAAATTAGATCTTCAGTTTTAATTTTTTAAAAAGATAAAAGCATTCAAACAGTCAATTTTCAAATCTATATATAAAGTTTACATATAAGTTAGGTCAGATGCCTAAAAAAGCAAGCACCCCGTACTCCTTTGTATACTAGTCCATTGATGAGAAGGGGCTGGGAAAAGCTTGAACCCAATTCCTACAGTGATGAATATAAGCGCAATTGAAATTCCTAGGGAGTTATACATTTGTGTATTGATAAGACCATTCACTATTTTTTAAAGCTCGATCTCTCCCCAAGATGAACCATATAGCCAAGAGAAACCATGAACCAAAATAGAAGAGCTTGCCCCACCCATGGGTAAATATTTCGTAGTACCTTCATTAGACGGTACATCTCTCTTGATATATCCAAATGATAGGAATACTTTTCCTTCTCAAAGTAGACTCATGCATGCTTTTTAAGTAAAAAAGATGTTCTGAAATCTGAATCGACCCAGTCAGACTTCGACTCAGATACCACTAGTTATTAATTAGTATATGTAAAAGATATCAGTAGTAAAGTGAGAAAATAATTTAGAGTCCCATTGGTTCAATAATTGAAAGAACATTAAAATATTCTTCGTGATAGCTGTTTAGATTCTTTATTTTGGTGTTTTAAGATAAATCAACAAAGTTAACAAAGCTAACGACATATTTTAATTTTTGCACGTTCCGAAATCGGAAATGAAAACGCCTTCGATTCTTTCATTTTGATAGTTAACTAGAGATAAATAATACCTGTTTATTTTAATTTTTTTTAAAAGATTTAAGATCTGAAGTCTATATAGTTGTAAAATAATGCTACAACTACAACAAATTATCTAATAAGCTGCAATACACAGTAAATGTGCAAGTTTTAACGACTTAATCCATAAGCTAGTTAAGATATTTAAATTCACAGTTACGTTTGCATAGTAAAAATCGTGAAATCCCATGGCAATGTAATACGTATCACAATCATAATTAAGAATCAACAATTTTCTCATTTTGAAGAATACTAACTAGTTGTACTAAGTAGTTGTTCGTTTTTAAATAATAACTCAAAATGTTAAATTAATTATGATGTTATAATTAACGGTTGTGACGCGGAAAACCCCACCGTTAATACCGTTACTTTGTCATTAAAACCACACTAATCTTGCAAATTATTAGGTTATAACGTGGGTAGTATATGGTAAAATGGATTTTATCATTTTTAAAACATGGAAAAGGGTGGGATTCTAAAAACATGGTCAATGTTTTTTTTTTTTCTTCAAAGAAATGTAAGAAATAGACAAACTTATTATGACACGTCTTTGAACACAAGCAAATTAAAACGATTTAAATTTTGTGCAAAAGACTCCAAACACGTCTAAAGGTATTGCCAATTTTTTATCTTTTCTCTCCATGTTTGATTTTTTTTTAAAAAAAATTTAGTCAATTGTTGTTTGTGTCAAGAGATCAGAGATCTGATAATGAGGGAAACAAAAGAATCAAATTGAAAGATACAATTTGATTTAAATAATGGGTCATGTTAACGTGTACCCTAGAGCACATGATAAGGTTATTTTTGAAGGAGTTTTTTTTACAAGTTAGAGGTCTTCAAATGTACTGAATTTTTGTAGGCATAATATTATCATTATTTATAAGATTTCTACAAAAAATCAGTTCAACCAAAGATATCTAACGCTTCAAATAAATCACTTTAAATGTCAGTCGTTCATTCATACTATTAAAGTCTAAACTAAGTGTTTGTAGTGCTAGAGGTCTCCGATTGAGCTGATTTTTTTAGATATGATCCAAATAGTATAAATAATATACATATCAAAAAATCAGTCCATTTGGACAACCTTAAGAATCTAAACAAAATACAAAATCTAAAAGCTTATCATGTGCCTTAGGGCACATGTTAACAAAATCCTTAAATAATAGGGGAACTAACTTGTTCTTTGGTCACTCCCTGGGTAGTGTGGCCAGTTGCCCTAATGGAAAAAAAAAAAAAAAACAAACAAACAAACAAACAAATTTTTTTCTTTCTTTTTCATTTTTAGTTTTATAAAAAAGCAATAACAATTGAATGAGGACACTAGTTTAGGTCGTGCTATTCTAAGCTATAGCTCAAATTATAAGGTAAACATATAATTTACAGGTAACTCCTGCACCCAAATCCACCAGCGTGCACCCTTCACTCAATTAACAGATCCAAGGGTCTAAAAATCTATGCACACATCTCCCCCTAAGCTACTAGATTGGTAGCAAAGGTTTATTTATTTAGAAAAAAAAGTATCTTGTTATTCGATTGAACCGTGCTAGAGCTATAGCAGTTGCTTCAGCAAGGTGCATTATATTCACAGTTAGCACAAATCACTTTAAAATGCGCATAAATCACGAGAGAGTGTAAAATTCACATATCCTCCACCGTAGATTCATTTTGTTGTAGTGCTTTTGGTGAGAAAAAATATGTTTTTGTATAGGACAATGCTTCACGTATTGAAAATGGGTTGACACCAAGGTTGACCGAAATTCTTGTGAGGTCTACATAAAAGCTGAGGTTTTGTGGAGATGTTATTCTCACTATGTAGATCATCTTTAAGAAAAATCAGCCTATTTGTTTAAAACTTCTAACCCCATCAAAATTTTTTTAGAAGTCCTCACCGTTGATTCCGTACCGTTGAATTTCCATCAAATTTTGATAGGGTTAGAAGTTTTAGAATGAGTTGATTTTTCTTGAGGATGATCTACATGGTGAGAATAACATCTTCGCAAAACCTCAGCCATTAGATCGTGCCTATATTGACTCCACAAGAATTTTAGTCAACCTCGATATCAACCATTTAGCATTATTGTTGTGTATATATTTTAAAAGGTAAAAAATGTAACATTTTGACAGTGTTGTTGTATAAATGGGAAAAGAAAATGAGTTAAAAACGGAGCCTTAAAGTTTTTTTCTCAAGCACCCTTGAGGTTGAGCATAGTTGTTGGATATTCTTGTACTTACTTCCATACATTAATGGTGTGATATCTCTCACGAAAAAGTAAAAACTTGGATTTTGTGAATCACTCATGTGAACTATATTCATACCTTTTCTTTTTTTGGTCACTTTAATGTGTGCAGGTTAGAATTGTAAGAATTTTTGTGCATTATAGGTCTTCAAATCAACTGATTTTTTATGGATATAATATTATTATCACTTATATAATGCCCACAAAAAATTAGCTCAATCAAAGATCTAACCCTTTTAAAAAATTACTTAAATGTACCGTTCATTCTCACTATTAAATTTTAAATTAAGTGTCCATAGTGCTAAAAGTCTTCAATTAAGATGTTTTTAAGATATAATCTAAATAATAAAAATATTATAAAAAATTAGTTGATTTAAACAACCCAAAAAGCTAAACAAAATATTAATAAAAACGTTAATAAAAATCTTTTTTTTAAGAAAAATAAATACCTTACACACGCAAGTGATGTCACCACATGCTGAAGAAATTGCTTCCTACAAAAAAAAATGCACATTGCTAACCCGCCGGGCATATAATAGATTTTTTCTTTTTTTTTTTGAAAAATAAATTTGTCCAATAATAATAATAAAAAGAGGACAAAAATACAAGTAGGTTATTAATTCCAAAAACACACTGTCATCCGCCACATAATATTGTCAAACTTGTACTATTTACTTCTATGACACATTTTCATAGCCTCTAATTTTGACACGTGCTCTTATTATATTTATGTAAAATATATATATATATATATATAGTCCCGATTAGAATACAGTATTATATATATTTAGCACGTGGAACTCGATTCATTGGAGGGTTACGACTCGCTACAGTGTTACTGATCAGAAATTAATTTCATGAACCTACTACATAATAATTCAAAAGGTAATCATGTGCATTTGGATCTGTGGTACAATTATCATGATTCACGAGGCCTTCCCAAAAATGTTTTAATGGATATGCCATATTCCTCGTTTATCATTCCTTTAAAAAAAAAAAAAAAAAAAATTTGTTTCATAAAGTAGTATCATATTCCTCCGAAAAAATATATATATATTTAGATTCCAAGAAGGGTATTATGGTCATTATAGAGTATTTGCGTGACATTTCTGTTTTTTTTCCTTTGCTGAAGGGTTAAAATGTAATATCTTAAGCCAAAAGGGGTGATTTAGTAATTTCGAAAGGTGGGAAGTTCGAACCGACGCGGTATCAGATAATTCGAAAAAAAATAAAGAACGTTCCCCGCGCCCGGCCTGGCCGCCGGTCAATGATAAAATCATAATTGAGGCGTTGGGCAATCTTAGATGAGGGAGGTTCTTTAGTGCTCCCTGTATACTGTATCTTGGTGATCCACAAACAAGAAAAGTAGCCACGTGATAGCTCTTGGGTCCCAACTTATGATTCATCATCTCAGATGCTTGGAAACAGCTCAAGTTTGGCCCAATTTGAGCCACCTTTTAAGTATTACAAGTGTGTCTATTTACACTAACCAATTTAAATAACAGTAGTGCTGTCGACCGTTTTACAAAAACAGTGCCCCACATTCATGTGGCATGGTCTGTTCCATTTTCAATTAATTTGGAAATCCTTCAAAACACTTTTAAGAGAGGAAAAGTGGTGGTTCCCACCCTGCCCCATAAACGTCCGGCATAAGTTTTGTAAATGATAATGCTAAACTTACAGCAAATTCCTACATAATTTTCTACCGAAAGCTAATCCCACAGTTGAACTATTTTCACATACTCTTGTGATTTGCATCTATCCCAAAGTGATATGCATCCACCGTAGATTGTGGCTTCGGTAAAAAATTCTGTAGACTTTTCGATAATCCTAGCATTATCGTCTTGTAAAAAGGTAGGTTCAAAAATCATTTCTATTTAAAGAAACCTAAAATGTTTTTAAAGATGAAAGAAATGTGTATTTGTATCCATAGTCACACTTTTATACGTTTTACATTATTTATTTTTACACTTTACTTACACTAAATGTGCACGCCATAGAAAAATGCTGCGAGGAGTATGCCACGTGTATGGTGCGATGGATGAATTTCAACGACCCTATAAAGTCATGAAATTGGTAGTTGGAACTTGAAGACTCATGTATATATGTTGGATGATAATATAATGTATTAGGGAGTACGCTATCTGTTTTGTTTAAAATTTTAAAATATTCTGTTGTCCCACGAGGCTAGCGTGGGTGGGAGGGAGTATTTGGTCGTGCCATCGTCCCTCTCCTGACGACCAAGAACATTATTGTGGAGTTGGGGACGTACGACCTTTCTGCACACGTGCGTTATTGGGTATCCTTATTAATTTATTAAGAAAAAAGAGTGGGTGTTTTTCGTAATTATCTTTATTCATGTGTACCTCATAGAATAATAATTCGTACACATGGTCCTATTTCATTTTCTAAATAAAATGCTGCCATCACCAGAAGTGTCATTTTGTTCACCCTCATGTAAAGTAGGTGAGCAGAACCACATTTCATCTTACTGTAAGTTGTTATATAGTCAATGAAAGTGGGCTGACTGTAGACCATCTTAAGATTAGATGATGGGTGGTTTTGTTGACCCATTTTTACAAGTGGGTCAACAGAACCGGCACTCCATCACTCAGGGAGCACAAGTATATCCACCTCAATAATGTCACGTGGGGTCTGATGCCTGCCCATTGACTGACCCATCACTTCTTTGTTGGCTTTTAATTACAATCAGCCATTCTGCCCTAATGACAAATAATTGGGAGTTCCCTTTTTCTTTTTCTTTTTTTCATTTTTTAGGTCATTTTCAGCTGCATGTAAAATACTCATTCAAACACAAAAGAATCACTAGGGCAAATTGTATCGCGTTGGATACTTGTATAAGCATATAATAACATTGATTCTTTCATCTTTTTCCAACTAATTAAGGATTTTTATTTATTTGGCAAAGGAAATTGTTTTTGTATTTTTATTCGAATATTTCTATGCATAATTCAGCAATATTAATAATTAAATAACACAATAATACCATCCAAAACTAGTTTTTGAAATTTCTTTGAAGCTACAAATCAAATTTTCATTTATTTTTTATTTTTTTATCGATTTATATTTTGTTAAATACTAGCGATAATTAATACCTTCGACACAATACATATTCATAGTAAATTTTTGTTATCTTAAATTTACTCTAGCATATGTTAGTATAGAATCTAGAATAATGCTAGAAGTACTCCCAGGATGATTTACTTTTTCAAATTTGAAGCAGATTTTGCCACCTCATCCTAAGAATCATCCTGAAAATAGCATCTATAGATATGCTTATGCTCTTCATAGAAAAGTTGCTTATTCGAGTAGCCGAAAGAAATTGCTTTTAACTTTATGGCATATCTCACTTTTTCTTAGACTTGCGCATTAGTTCAATTTCTTTTCTTCTCTTTTCCTCTTCTCTCCCATTGGCTCTTACCATCACTACCTCTATATGTACTCATCTCACTATTACTACCACCACCATGATCTCACCTTCGCCACCTCACCACCACCGTATGTCGATAGGTATAGATATAGGTATACAATGTTGAAGGGCATTTCAGTCGTTTTGGTAGGGTAATGTAATATGGCTTCTTCGACGAGGAAAGTAAGAAACACACACGAAAAAAAAGAAAGAAGAATATGTGTGAAAGTAAGGCTGCGTGCATTTGGGTGGGGTACGTAGTGAATTACGTAGGGTGGTCATTGTATTTGGACAGTTGAAAGGAACAAGTTGCAATAAAATTACATATCTTATTCTTGTTTTTTGTGTTTGAATATTCTTTCATTTCATTTGCATTAGAAATAATAAGGTTTGTGTTTCATGCATGTGGTGTGGTGGGCTAAAGGTACCCAAATATTTTTATATCTTTTTACACCCCAAACGAATTATCTCAACTTAAATGAGTCCATATCATCAATTAATAATGACACCGGACATTTTCACATAACTAATTACTTGTTACGTACACTCAATTTTATTCTTACATTCTACTGACATTTATAAGGGATTATTGAAGATATCTAAGGGCTGATTAGCGGTGGCTCAAAATCTGGAAGGACTACTTGTCAATTGCTCTGTGATTGTAGGCAAGGTTTCATTATTTGAGGTGTTTTGGATCCAAGGGCGGACTCAAGATAAGGGTGGCCAAATTTTAAAGAACTCTTATTTATGGACCATGATAGAAATACTAGAGTTTTCTAAGGGTGGCCATTAGGTTAAAATCACAAAAATTTGACCTTGATATGTAAACAAACACTAAAGTTAGTACAAATCACAAGAGAACTCCAAAAACCTAGGCTCCGCCCCTGTTTGGATCGATGAATATCGAATTTCTTATAAGGATATATATTATCCTCAACGTGAAGATCACACTCATCGTTATAGAACTTTTAACTAATTAAAATTAAAAATTTTCATTTATTTTACATATTAATTTTCAATCAATTTTTTAATTAAATTAAAATTTTAGATGATATTATTTTATGTTACGTTACGAGAATGATCTAAATTATGAGAAAATCATCTTCACATAAAATCAGTCATTACATGATTTGCATCTTGTCCAAGCATCTTCAGAACTGTGAGGGTCGTGTAGAATCAGTTGGGTGTAACAAGTAATAACTAAGGCCCCATTAAATAATAATTTTCCCACATAAACCGACAGTTCCTCCTGACTAGGGTTGCATCCATCCCCTCATATCTTAGCAACCCTTGATTGATAATCTGCGAGGGGATAGTCAATTGGGACATTCATAGACTTTTAAAGATGATGGACTTGGAAGAATTTTGACAGAGTCCATGGAGTTTTGTAGACTCTTGCAATGTCCACGGACATCCATTGACTGAGTCTATGGACTTGTACGAACAATCTCCACAGATATCTACAGACTCTTTGAGGATTTGTGATAAAGTCCATAGACTTCTACGGACTTCAGCGGACTTGTGTAAACTCAAAGTATTTTTAATAATTAAGAATTATTAATATTATTATGAAGATTATATTATTATTACTAGTAATTTAGTATTTGTATTAGCTTTTAATATTTAATAAAAAATATATTATTAATGTTGTTAATCTCTACAGAGAGTTTTCAAAGAGGTGTTTTATAAGACTTTTCAAATAGGTATAATATATATAGATAGAAATGAATATATTTATATATAAAAAAGATAAATAAGATATATTAAATAATATAAAGAGAAATAATAAATATAATATAAATTACAGATAGAAGAATAATAGAGTTAAAAGATTAATTAATTAATTAAAGATAAATATATTATTAATAATAGATATATATGAAAAATATGAAACTAATTAATTATGATGAAATTATGTAGATAATATTTTAATTATGATTAAATTTAATAGTGTTAGTTGATAACTTAATTATTATTATAAATTATTTAAAATAATTATAATAAATGTGAATTATTGATATAAAGAATTGAGATGTTTATGTTAATTATGAAAATTAGAATTATTAAAGAAATAATATAATTTAATAAAATTATTAAATTTAATGTAGAATAGGATATAATTGATTGTTAATAGATAATTAAAAATAAAATATATATTTTATAAGGATTAATGAACATTAATCCACCAAAGTGAGAATGTCCATGCAAGTCCTATGTATATTAGTTGGACAATGCTAAGCCTATTTTCTTCACAAAACTTCAACAAAGTCCACCAAAGTCCATGGACAATCTTTTCATGTCCACAATCACACACATGGGCTTCATATGGACATTTTTAATGTCCACAACCACACATATGTGGCTTCCTATGGACATTAAAAATGTCTACAACTACACACATAGGTATTTTATGGACATTTCTAATGTCCACAACTATACACATGGGTATTCCGTGGATATTTCCAATGTCGACAATTACATACCACTGGATTTCAAATGTCCCACAATATCCCCAATGTCTCCATTGACTACCCCTCTACATCAACTACACCACGTTGGTGGACCTTCCAATACTTCTAGTCATCATCTCAGTCCTCGTACTGTTATGATTTCATTTACAAAAATATATGGGTCCTAACTTGGTCCAGCCTACATACAAAAATAATCAAACTAACAAATAATAGAGCCCTATAATTTTTTTTATTATTTATTTTAAATTATATTTCTATTTTAAAGGAGAATTTTGAAATTCGATACGAAGAATTATAGTATGGAGCTTCATGTCTTCAATAATTCTAGCAAGTGGTATTGCGCAATAGAGGCTTCATAACCACCAGGGTTTGGTTCAGTGGTCGGCCCATTAGTTTTCACATAGGGTGTCCGGGTTCGATCTTCCTGAGCTCTCTCTTGGTGGTTGTGTGTAAATGGAAGGGGTTTGCTATCATCTCCAAGGATTAGTTGGGTACCCAATGTGGTGGCCCGGATACCTTGGTAATCGAAAAAAAAAAAATAGAGGCTTCATAATTTCCGACCATGGTAACCTACAAATGAAAGTAAGCAGTAAACACTGATAAATGATTTTTTACTTTTTATTTCGCTAAAACGTCTGTACCACATTTGCACATTTCACATGATTGGGAAAAACATATAACATATAAGGCATGACGAACCTCTCTAGCTTTACAAATGCTTGTGGACTCGTGTCGAGATGATTTAAAAATTAATTTTTTGTAACAATGATTTTTTTATCATGTTAATTTCACATGGACAATTGGATTATCTCCATATTAACTCACACGATGGTGTAAATTGGACGTAAGAGTAAGTGTTACCCTTCTAATGTAAATATTGGGTTTTTACCAACAGATTAAATGCAGCTTTCTATCGGCTCAGAAGTAAACAATTCTAAGCCAATTTCGTTTCGTTTTTTTCGCATGGCATAGAAAAGGGGACCCAACTTACAAATTACGTACACGATAAAAGGTAACGGTCATGCTATGGACAAGGCACATGAATTGGGTAGTGTGCATTTGTACCTCGGCTTGGATTTGAGCTGATTAGATAAGTAAAAAAGTTAGGATTTTGTTAACATGTGCCCTAAGGGCACATGATAAGATTTTAGGTTTTGTGTTTTGTTTAGTTTCTTAAGGTTGTCCAAATGGGCTGATTTTTGGATATGTATATTATTTATACTATTTGGACCATATCTACAAAAATCAGCTCAATCCGAGACCTCTAGCACCCTCTAGCACCACAAACACTCAATTGAAACTTTGATAGTGTGAATGAACGGCTTACATTTAAAGTGATTTATTTGGAGGGTTAGATATTTCTAATTGAGCTGATTTTTTGTGGACAGCTTATAAATAATAATAATATTATGTCTACAAAAATTCAGCTAATTTGAAGACTTCAAACTTGCAAAAAAACTCTTTCGAAAATAACCTTATCGTGTGCCTTAGGGCACACGTTAACAACACCCAAAAAGTTAAACAAGAAAGCCTCGTCGGCACGTAGTACACCGTCAGATCAATTCTCATCAACGGTCACACCATTCTACTAATGTTTTTTTGTCAAAACATAGCGTGAACTCCACCCATAAAGAAATTAAACAAAGAAGATAATTTAGTTCACACAATTATAAGGGGAAAACATAGAACATGATTTGGTATGAGAAAGATACAGATAAGGTCACTGTGGAAATTGAATCTCCAATGAGCATTTGATGATGCAGAAAATGATAAACAACATCAACATCAAGCCATTAATCTTTCTCGGGAGATCTATGGAAGATATTTTCAAATGTTGCCTGTAATTGGGACAATCTTTTAGATATGGAAAACTTCAATTGATTCCACTAACTGTAAAATTTTACCCTTTCTCTCTTGAAAGAAAAAGAGTGGGAAGAAGACCGATTAGAACTTATTTTTTTTGACTTCCACTGTTGTTTCCTTCAAAAAAAAAAAAAAAAAGAACGACATCACAATGTCGAAATGAGATTTATTTTATTGATTTGAAACAAAAACTGGATTTTGAATTTTTTTGTTTTTTTGTTTTTTTTTCACGGACTAAAATCAGCATTGTAAGCGTTTTACATGAACAAAAACTGTAGCGCGACGCAGAAATATTAATCTAAAATTAGCAATGTACCACCAAAAATAAATATTTATGAAAACATGTAAGAAATCCAAATATGCAGTTAGATGCCAATTCTGTGATGATGCGGGTAATGGTTTTCAATATGACAATGAGATAGATATTATCATTCTCTGATTATGCAGGTAAGGAACTCGAGGCCAAAGGACATACAGGCAGCTTCTTCAGAAGAATATTTCGGAGAGGTTGATTGCTGTTTAATGATGAATGCACACTAATTGATGTGGGTCAGTCAAATTCTTGTCCTCCCCAACATACTGATCAAGCCTTCCCAGTATCATTCTTCGCCTGCTTCGCTCTGTGGATTTCTTGCGGTTGATTTCATTTTATTTAGTACATGAACTCAGAGATCAGTGGTCATCCATGACATATATATTTTTTCCCCCGAAAGGATACTACTAGTTTCACAATCCTGTAGTTTAAAGTCATGATTCCAATAAGCAGCTGCATTTTACTAGTCTTTCCATTACTTGGTAAATAATCCATGTCGTGTTCAAGCTTGTCTAATGGCAATGGGACACTAGATTCATCATGTGATGTGGGGTGGTAGTTTTATTAGTATTTCCACTTTACTTCTTGTTATAATTGCAAATCATGTGATGTGGGGTGGTAGTTTCAACTTTCCAATGACGATGAGATATATCTAAATCGGCACCCAACTGTTCATATGTGTGATTTAAATCGGCACCCAACTGCTAATTTGGATTTCTTACGTATTTTTATGTAAACTTTTTTTTTTATGGTACTTTGTCGATTTTGGGTTAATATTTCGGCGTCGAATTGTTATTTTTGTACATCTAAAATGGACTTACAGTGCCAATTTTAGTTCGTGAACACCAATAAAAACAGTTTCGAAATCTATTTTTTTCGTTTCAAATCAACAAAATAGATCTTCTAGCACTGTGATGCCGTTCTTTCTTTATTTTCTTTGTTTTTGAAGGAAACAACGATGAAAGCCAGAAAATTTAGATCTAACCGGCTTTCTTCCTTCTCTTTCTCTTTCAAATTTCTAGCGTGGTGATGAAGATGGTAGCCATAGTGAAGTAGTAGTTGTGCGAAGGTGATGGTTATAGTGATAGTGACGGCGATGAGGTGGTAGCCGGTGTTGAGATTGTGGTGGTGGGGGTAGTTTGTGACGGTCAAACCATTTTGACAAAGAGGGAGTGCCAATAAAATTGAGGACCGCCATTATAAACCCTGAATATTTTGGGGGGTGCCTATAGAGGGGGCATGCCTATAAAACCACCTATGTATAAAATTCTGCTTCCTAATTAACGAAACGAGAATGAGTCGTTGTATAGGCGTCCTCCAAAATCTTATTGGCAGGCTCCTGTTCAAGGCATCTTCAGAATTTGCATATGTTGTCGTTGACAGACCCTAATCTTATTGGCACCTCTCATTCAGTCAAATTAAGTTGACTATTGGGGAAATCCTCAACTCTCTTTTTCTAAAGGTTTCGAGAGATAAAGTTAAAAAAAAGAAAAAAAAAAGAAGGAGGTTTGACCAAACTGTTGACTGCCACTAATAATTATGGAATCAAAATAAATTGACCATGTCCAACCAATGTGGCCTGCCAACAACATTTCGTGGGGTGCTTTAATATTTCCCAGCGAGATATAAATTGGGTGTGGGACAGAAGTTTTCAAGTATAAGTTGGGCTTCGACTAAGTGTTCCAAGTATAAGTTGGACTTGGGTTATGATGATTTTCACTTTTTAAGGGAAAGGTATTGTACCCTGACAACAAAGAAGTCCTCCCCGAATATGTAGTCTTACGGATTTTTTTTTTTGTGTGTGTCTGTGTGTGTTTGTTTTGTTGTAGTATAATACGATTTTCATTGCTCGAGGCCATGCATAATTCATGAGCGTGAGAATATTTCATGTCCTTCATTGTTGATCTTCTGGAGTTTGTAAGTTGGTGGTTTCTCTCTATCTTCTCACCACTTGTGAATGCATTCACACTTACGCCCTTGCTTGTATTTGTAATTCAGCAAGAGTCCGATAAAACATGACCATGGCTCACGCATTGACCCGACTGACTCATTTCAACACTACCCTAGCTCGACGCTTAACAAAAAGAGTTAAGGTTAAGGTTGAATAATTATGACATGTGACTCGTCAACTCTACTAGAGTTAGGGCAAGTTTAGTGGAGTCAAAGAATCCATGGATTTATTGATTTTTACCCTGATAGTGGGATCCAAGCAACTTTTCATTAATCAATGGATCCTTAGTGGAACGATCATCTGATGGTCGGTTTAAAAAAATGATCATCGTTCCAACCATCAGATAGTCGTGAGCTTTAAAAAGTGATTAAAAAATTAAAAAAAAATACACACAATCATTGCACAAGACTTAAAAAATGATTAAAAAAAATACAAACGACCATCAGATGGTGGTTTGTATCATCTTCCTCCCATCCATCCATCGTCCTCCCATTATTTGGTCTCCACCCCTAAACCTATGGAACTTTGGATTCTTGGACTCCCACTACCCTTGCCTTTAGAGTTGACGCTGACTTGTTTCCTTATTTTTATATAAAACAAAGTCAAACTAGTTAGGGTTAGAGTTTGGGATGGGAATTTTCTTCCCCTCCTCTTACCCCCTTCGAACTAAAGGTTATTTTTTTTTTTGTCTTTTTTGTTTAACAACCAAAATTCCTCTACTCATTAAGTTGAATCACAAACAAATTAAGTCATAAAACACTATAATTTTTGTTTTAATTAAAGAGTATATCTAGTATTTATAAACAAACTTTAACTTCAAATTCTAAATGTTGTTTAGATGTTGTCCAATGGGAAATTTGGACCTGGACATTTGGGCACTGCAAATAATAGGAAGCAGGGAGGGTTATTTAGTCATTATAGGAGTAATCTGTCTATAAATAGTAACCATTTTAAAGACCCTGAGAAATCAAAGTTGTGGAGGAGAGAGATAAAATTTTGAAAAATGGGAGGGAAGTCACTGAATTTGAAGCTTGATGAGTACGTCGATTTGTATAGAAACCCTGAAGAAAACTTCCTCACGAAATTTCATCTGAACCAGGTAATTTCACTGTTCTTCTGAGAAATTCAGTTCTTCATCTGTTTAGTAATCTTAGAGAGAGAAACAAAGACGACGCCTAATTTCATCATTTTCTTCTTTTGATCTATTTTACTGAGGAAATTTCTCTGTAGATCTAGTTCATATGAGGCTCTAATGGAGTTCAATTCTCTTCAATTTCTTATATGAAGATCTTATTAGCCATGCATTTCACTCTCTACTTGATTTGAAGTCTTTAAGATCGATCGGATCATTTCTTCTTCTTTCTTTGATTTCAAATTCTATATATAACATGAAGATCTATTTGATTATACTCGTGCTTTCCTTGTTTTTTCAGAGCTGAGATTTACAGTTTCCAGATCTGATCATTAATTTCAGAGAACTTGAATAATTCTTGTTTTCTTTCATGAATAATCTCCGTCGAATTCTGTATATTAAGACCTGTATGATTTTAATTATACTCGAGCTAATTAAGATTTACAACTTCCAGATCTGATCATTTCAGAGAACTTGATCATTCTTGTTTATGTTCATTCATGAATTTCTGCATCGAATTGAAGAGCATATAATTGATCATTAAAATTGTTCCCGGTTTTAATTTCAAACTGAATCTAATCGTGTTTTAATTCTGGCATTTCTTCAATCAGATTATCGGCATGCACGGATTCATAAAACTAACCAAGTTTCCTAAGGTAATTAGATCACTCGTAATCATCACTTTAACATTCATCATCGAACCTTTCTACTGAAATCAAATCTCAGATTCTTTTATCTCTTTGATCATTTTATTTCTTTTAATTTCTCAGGCGGCTCTCATGGAGGAATTCAGAACGATCAATCTGGAGTCTCCGTTCAGATCGACTTTGAAAGAGAATATATCTTCCTCTGCTTTCCTTAATCCTGATGAGGTGAAAAAAGACCTTGATGATCTTCTGTGGAATGAATGCATTATCCAGTCGATCCAAATCCACCAATCCGGCGGCAAAGAGAACCTCCTGTGTGACGATGTCAATCATCTTCCCGCCAATTTGGACTCTTCATCTATTGTTATTGGTAAAGATGCCGCCGGGAAACCAAAACAGAAGAGGAAGCGAAGAACTTTGAAAAAACTAGGTACAGTTGCTCCTCCTCCTTCTACTCCTCCTACTGATGTTACTCCTGCAGATTCTTCTTGTTTGTCTCTCGGATCGTGTTAGGGTTTTCTGTCAATTAGTTCTTCGTCTACGCCTCTTTTCGTTTCTTGGCGGGAAAATTTTATAGCTCAGAAGACATGGCTTTATTTCGTTGTTCTGTAATTTCTTTGAAGATTTCAGGGTAATAATGTCTTTCCGTTGCGCGTTAATTCAAATACATTGTTGCAACTTGCAATAATACTTTGAAATTTGAATAGGAAACAGTATCACCTGATTTGTGGTTGGAACAGGAACAGAACAATAACCGTTTTACTTGGTTCTGGATCCCGTCAGTTTGAGAACTTAAATTGGAACCAATGTAATATGCAAATATATTAGCGGGGCACCTAAAACTTGGTGGCGGGAACCAGACTTAAAGCAATTTGAACCTGCCACCAAACTTGAGCAGTCTGCTTTTAAAATTTTCCATCTCGTTAATAGTTATGGGCTAAAGGCCAAGTCTTGCCCCTCTCTGTTTAAGCCTAAGCGACTAGGGTTATAAGGGAAATTTTAATAGCACCCCCAAAATATTATTGGCAGGCTCCATAACATAACAAATGCAAATTTAGAGTAGGGGATGCCTACAATCGGGGCCTGCCAATAAGATTTTGGAGGGCGCCTATAAAATGACCCGGGTTCTAAAGGCAGCTGAATAGCTGAGAACTCAAGCCCAATAAGCCTACTATTCAATTGGGCCAATACGGTGTCTTAGACTTCATTCATATCTTTGGCGGTTTGGTATCAACAAATCTTAAATTTAAACCATTAGACGATTGCAATCAAGGGTCAGGATCTTCTATTGAAACCTGGTACTGTGGGATCTTGATAGTGAATACAGTATTTTGAAAGTTGGAGTTAAACGACAATTCGATCAGCTAAAACTGGATATTGACAAGTACCTTACCAGAATTCAGTGATTAATAAACCTCCGGTTAAGAGGCCCAAAAATTAGACCTAAAATGCTTTCTCAACTGACATAATAATTGAAATGCATTAATACATTCAAAGTAAAGTTTTAAACGTGATATTCTATTTCTGCTTATATATCACTTGGGACAGTATTTGGGTCCAATTTTCTGCCCCCCTAGTATTTTCCTTTTGTGAATACATAGTTCAACCATGGAACCCATTGAATTGGTTGAACAGATTTTTGGTCCAATTAACCAAATTGAACCATGGTCTGGCCGTAGTTTCCCCAATTTGATAATTTTCGATTCATCTTGGGTTCCACTTTATTTTGCATTCTGCTTGCACAGTAAGACCTAGAATTAAATTAGTATCTAACATTTCAATGGAATAAGAAATTAGGGTTAAGAATAGTATTAGAGAGGGTTTTTTTTTTTTTCAATTGCAGGCTTTTAGACAAAAAAAAAAATATAAGAATCATACAAAGAAAAAAGCCCAAATAAGACGGTCAATCCAATGCACTTTACTTTGGTTTCCTCTATTAAATTTGTCATACATATTTGGCCATTCACTGAAACCCTTAAAGTATAAATGCCCATCTTCCCCATAACTAACTAACTTAACTACCAACCTTTGAAAGCTAAGATAAAAAATTTAGTCATGGCAGAGAAAGAGGGAGGAATTGTGAAGAAGGGCCATGAGGAAGGATTGAAAATGGCAACTGCCCTACTTGAAGAATTTGGGCTCCCTCTTGGGCTTCTCCCTCTTGAAAGTGTTATTGAAGTTGGTTTTGTTAAGAGTACTGGTTACATGTGGATCTTACAAGAGAAAAAAGTGGAACACAACTTCAAGATGATTAGCAAACTTGTAAGCTATGATGTTGATATTCATGGCTATGTTGATAAGAAAAGGATTAAGAAGCTTAAGGGTGTGAAGGCTAAGGAGTTCATGTTATGGCCTCCGGTTAACGAAATCACGGTCGATGACCCACCCACCGGGAAAATTCACTTCAAGAGCCTTGCCGGTGTCACCAAGACGTTCCCCGTCGAGGCTTTCGATGCTGGCCAGTGAAAAATTCAGCCTCCTTAATGTTTTTGTTCATGGTTATATTTGCATGCTTGGTAGTTGTGGTTTTTTTATTTGGGTTTCTTAGAGAAGCTCTCTATATGGTTTAAAAGTGGTTTAGTTTTGTTTTACAATTTGGGTTCTCCTCTTGGTTTCTTTTTCCCCCCCTTGAATGGGGTTTGTTAGAAGGAATAAATACTAAGTTATTATTTAAAGGTTGATCATGAAATTTTCTTTCTTTTTTTATTTGAAGTGGGCGTATTTTTTTTAATGAGAACAATAACTTAATGCCAGATTTGAACTCAACTCTACGTTATACAGACTTTACAAACTATAACCTAATAGACATGCAACTTTTTTTTTTAATTATTTCTAAAGGCACGTGCATTGTTGGTTATAAAAATCCAATTATTTTTTGGGTGTACAATACGTCTATCAACCAGCTAACCAGGTATCCAAACAGACCTGAAGTTAAAATAGGAATACAATTAATCTAGAAACGCAGGTCAACCTATAGTGGTTTTTATATATCCATGCATCCAAACAAACCTCAAGTTTAAAAGGGTAAAATTGGAATAAAAGATTTAAAAAAAAAAGAAAAAAAGAAAAGAAAAGATCATCATCAATCAATTCCCATCTAATGGTCCCAACTCCCCAGTCCCATTTCCCAACACAAGATGACAAGGACTATGACTGGAAAGTAAAACAAAGCCGAAACCAAAAAGGACCGAAACGTTTTACCGTTTTCTCGCCCTAAATTCTGTTTAAAACGTCTCTCTTTTTTTTTTTTTGTCTGATTGGAATTGGATATTCTTTCTCTGTCGACTTTCTCTCTCTAGAAATTCAAAGAGCAAACGTCCTCTCCAAGATATATACAGTACGTATTTTACCGTCTTTGTTTAGGTTAAATCAGGTGCATGTACAAACACGTACCTATTAATTAATGTACAACCATTTCGCCTTGGATCCTTTTTAATCAGCTCTGAGCTCTTCTGAACCATCCTGCATACAAAAAATAAAAAAAAATAGCATAGATTTCCATGACTTTTAGAGGAGACCCAAACAAAATCTAATTGTTAATCTATTAAATTTTCTTACAATCTTCTATGCATCCTCTGTAGATATTTTGTTTTACATAAAAAAACCCCACTTTTCAGAATCTTTTCTGTACTACCACTCTGTCAATAATATTGGGATGCACCCAATAGGACTTAGCCACGTGTCAGTCATATATTCATTATGTACCATATCACATTGTGGCTGTTTTTGGCATTTCTCTTCCTTGTATAATTACATATAAGTGAACTTGTCATTTATGAATTGGAAAATTCTACTATCTTCCGTGATTTTCAGTCATTAAATTTACCCATTGATGTAAAACTAATAAAATTTAGAGAGAATGTGTAATGAATAATGTGGGATCCTCATTTCTTTTCTCTCTTTAAATTTAATTAGTGATACGTTAGCAGATAAATTGAATAGGTAAAAATTTCAGGTGAGTGTACTAGTGCTCAAATGAATATAAAAGAATCATCCACGTAAAAAGAGAGATGTTGTAAATGGTAAACTCATTTCGTGGGTAAGTATGCATTGATCATCAAAGCTAGTTATTCGAGATGTGACCTAAGTAACCAAATGTAGGGTGGGACTACCAAGGCGGCCAATTAAAAATTATTTTAAAGAATGCCTCCCAACTGAGAGAGCTGAAGATTGGTTCAAAGCAAAAGCATGAGGTTCTCAAGCGGGAGCATCACCACTTTTACTACGGTTATAGTTACTTAGGGTGTGACTTACCATTGTGGAAGTAGCGAGCTCCTTTGATCGAATCAAATGCCTACTTACTCCTAAGGTCAGTTCTACCCGATTCCACTAGAGTCAGATTCTTGCCCAAATTGCCTTCGGATTCGATCTAGCTCAAGTTGTTGCGAGCCTCAAATCGTGTTTCCTAAGGATTGATCTATAGAGATGTAGTAAATGGTAAACTCATTTCGTGGGGAGTATGGATTAATCTAAACTGTTCACTTGCAATCCATCACTACTAGTTAGTTCATGTTCATCAGCAAATTGAAAGGTCCAAATCCAAAACAATCAATATAGCCAGTCCTCATCAGTGGGCCCAATGACATATGTATGTAGTTTCTTTTGTGGGTGTAACAGTAGTGTCATTACATCATCCTCCTTACAAAATGAAGTTTTGGCCAGCTGGATCAGAATAGGGTAGCCACTTTGGGGGCTGCCTGTACAACCTCAGCTGCCTAAACTGTAAGGAAAACTATGGCAGAGGTATGTTGTGTGCAGCTCCAAAACTTTACTATAATTAAAGGAGGTGACTCACTGTCTCTCTCTCTCTCTCTTCTTCTCCTGTGAAAGTCTACAACAACTAGATGTTGATAATAAATGCCATTCAACAACCCCTCAACAAAAAGCCAAACAGTCCACTCATTTTCCAAGCAATGTACTATATGTCCCAATACCTGCTAGAAATCTCCTGAATGGGCACAAAATGTACCATTCTCTCTTGTGAAAAAGACCCAAATACCCTTCAATAATAAGAGAAACCCATGCCTGCTCCTGGATAGATGATTTTCATGGGAGAGGAAGTTGATTAATATAAGTAACAACAAATTGGAACTGAACTTCAAAGACAACTAAAACAAAGAGGAAATGAAAAAAATTTGAATGACTTTTTTTTTTTATTCAAGGAATGGGTAGAGCAGAAGCAACAACAACATATATATGATCATCTTCCTCTCTCTCTCACTAATCCAATGATACCCACCAGACATCTCCAGTCTCTCTCTTACATTGCTTCCAGTATTTGTATATTTCAATTTTTTTTTATACATGTACATAATCTCTTCTTCTACCAGCCCTCTCTCTCTCTCTCTCTCTCTCTCTCTCTCTCTCTCTAAAATTGAACTAAAAACCCAACCTTAATGGTACATATTTATCAGTTTCACTAGATAAGGAAAGGTTGTGTGGATACAAGAATGAGGCCTGCCTAAGTGAAAAAAGAAAATTAAAAAAGGATGGAGGGATATAGAACCAGGGAGAGAGAGAGAGAGAGAGAGAGCAATCACAATGGAAAGAATAAATGAAAAACTGCAAAAGAAACTAAGCTGTCTTCTCTCTGGGTTCTGTTTTGTGGCCTTTGACTCTATGAAATTATTGTGAAGCTGGTTTATGTGACTAGCAACTGGTAATCCTTGTATTGAATTTGGGAAGGGCAAAAGGCATTAGAAGAGTTCCTTCGTGTCGGTTGGCGAGAGGAACATACAAAATGGGACATGGCATTGTTCAACTACTGTAGTTCTTCTAGAGACTGTAATGCCTCACCGAGTACTCCAAGACCTGATGGCTTGGACAGATCATCTCCTTGACTCTTCTACTGTTCTTGTAAATCTTGAATGTTGGAACGATTCTTACATTCTCTACCTTTGCCACTGCCGGGCTCTCTTCGACGTCCACCTTCAATCAAATACCAAATAGTAGATATTAGATAAATTCTATTTTTTTAATGGATATAAAATAATCTTTATCTGTTTTTTGTTATTGGCAGTTTAAGATTACTTTCTTTTGATGCAGATATAAGAAATTTCAATGGCAAAAAAATCAGTTAGCATCTAAGGGTTACTACTACCTTGAGAAAATTTACAGATGGATATCGGACGCATAATGTATCAACGAATGGAGATATCTGCTCACACTGCTGGTTTGAAGCTGCCTTGAAATGAACTACAGAAACACCTGAGTTCAAGTTTAATTGCAAATTGTGCTTAGGTGCTATAAACTGGAAAACTAAGCAAGGATTCACGAGGGAGTAAAAGCATACTGCAAAAGCAAAGTCTAAAGGACTCACTTGGTGAAGATATTGCTGCTCTAAATTGATCAAGGTCTGATATTTCTTCTACTTCGCCGCCGAATTTCATATTATAGATCTCCTCCCCACGGGATTTCTTTAATGCAACTTGGGCATGGAATAGAGCTTCTGCTACCTCCTTGTCTCCTGGAAGTTCCCTCCGCAAGACCTCGTAATCTCTTACGGATTCAACCCATCGTTCAAGCTATAATCCACCACAGAGATGCCCATAATTGATTAATTTTAGCAGATAAAAAACAGAATAAAAGTGAAAAATGAAGCTGAATGAAAAGGATGAAGTCCCAGAGATGGATTTAGAAAATTCATTATTGAACTCGAAGCTCAGATTTTTCATTAGGGAATTCAAAACTCTAAAGAGACTTAGATGTCCTGATTTTGTATTCTCTTGGGTTAGCATTATTTCTCAGAGAATGTAATTTGAATCCTCCTTCAGATTCTCTATTGTAAGTTCTTCTCTTGTATAGGCAACATACTTCTTTTAACTGATCAAAATAACATTAAAAAAAAAAAAGATGAGTTGAAATTCTATTATTCACCTTGCCATTGGACGCAGCCCGACGAAGAAGAGCCTTGGTGTAATTAGGTTGGAATCTGAGAGCTTGATTACAGTCTTCAACAGATTTTTCCCATTGCCCAAGCTTTGACCAGCAAGCAGCTCTATTGCAATAGAGAACGGAATTTGAAGGATCGAACTTGAGGCCTTCCCCGTAAGCTGAGCAAGCTTCAACAAACTTGCCAGATTTGAAGAGATCGTTACCAAGAGAACGGGCTCTCACCACCAATCTTACATTCTTCAGCATCACTGTAACTTCGACGTTTCTGGGATCAATCTGCCCAGCCTTTTCAGCAGCTGCAACTGCATTCTCAAACCTGCAAGACATCCATTATCCATTCTCACTCACCCCAAGACCCTTTAGCTATTTCTCTTGTGGAACTTTATATTTCTGATCTCACCTTCCAAATGCCATCTCAACCTGGGCTCGAACAAAGAAGATGTAACACTCAAAGAGCATCCCAAAGAACTTTGTTTGCGAGCACGAGATGGGAGATGGTTCAAATTTAGGTATTTTTGATAGGCTGGTGTCCGCCTCCTCAAGTTGATGCAGCTTCAATAAGGCTTCTGTTCTACATGCAAATAGCTGTAAATGCAACTCAGTATCAAATTAGGCCAATCTGTAATTTATTCGAACTAAATTACTTGCTTGGATTGAAAAAGAAGAAGAACAAACTAAATGAAGGCTTGTACCTGAGGAGAAGAATCTGCTCCAGCAGCAATGGCAGCATCACCTTCCCGTAATGCACTTTTCCAGTCACCGATCTTCCGGGCATTGGCACATTTGCTCAGATGTCTCTCCACTTCCTGTAATTTTTGCAACTCAGATGGATCAGGCTGCTGCCCGGGAAAACAAAGGTGCTTCCGGGCATTCTCAACCTGCCCTAACCTGTACAAAAACCAGTTTAAGGAGACATTGATTTCATGGCAAAACGGAGGAGAAACAATGCATTCCAATACATTTTCAGCTTAAAAACCAGCAAAATACAAAGAGAACCAAATGATCTAAGCAATGCAGAGTTATCCCAGCAATATGAATCAATCTAGCAGCCATACACTAATTATGGGTATCAAAGAAAATTTGGCAAAAACTAATAGAACCCATAAATCTAAATTGATCAAGCACTGAAAATCAAAGAGAGCTCATAAAAACAAAACACCTAGAAGGTGAACCTTAGCTACTCTAGCAATAAATCCAGGACTGAAGCCTAATCAGTATAATTTGGTACTCAATAAACCAGTAAAGCAGAACCGAGAAACAAAGAAATCTAGATCATCAACAAGAATAGTGATCATAAACAAGAACAGTGGTCATCAACAAGAACAGTAAAAGAGTTAAAAGACAAAATCAGAAGAAAACAAGTAATAATCAAGTAAACAGGGATCACCACAGAAACCAGAAGGTCCACAACCAATAATGAGAAAGGCAACTTCTACAAAATGAACTAGATCAATACCATCCACAAAAAAACACAAGAACAAAAAAAGAATCATTTTTCCACTAAAAACGAAATTAAAATCAAAGGAATAATAAGATTCAATCTTTCCTGTTCACTCACCGAAGATGCAAAGAAGCTAATCTCTGATGTGCCCTACCATACCCAGGATCCAATCTAACAGCCTCTTCACATTCTCTCACTGCTTCACTCAATCTCCCAAGCCCAGTCAATGCTGCTGCTCTGTTACTATGACACGCTGCATTTCCCGGTGAAATTGAAATCGCTCGATCATACAAACATAACGCCTCTGCAAAATGCCCCCTTTTATACTCTTCGTTACCTGCCCTTTTCACCTCCTCTGGATCCGAACTCACCATCGCTTTTCTAATCACCGCCGCTTCACCACCACCACTACCACCTCCACTACCGGATTTCGCCACAACCCCACCCCGCATTATACTTCCATGCCCATAATTTCCCGTCCCTGAACCCAAAACATCACTTCTTGTAGAACTCTTGCATGCCATTCCTGTCCTCAAAATTTTCCCAGAGGGACAAATATTTCCAGTAGGAAGAGCATTTACAGTTGGAGAATTTACAGAAGTACTACCACTTCCGCCACCACTGCCACCACCACCGGAATAGATTAGTGGAACACCTCCTGAATACGATCTAACATGTCCTGGTTTGTAATTACGACTACAACCCGGAACGGATCGGACACTTTCGGCAGCTGTCGGACTGTTTTCACTAGATACCGAAAGTTCACCGGAATTATTTTTTTCGCCACCATCAGATCTTTTAACAACTGCGTTATTTCCTGTTTTTCCACAAACAGAACCAGATGAACTAGAACTACTACTTGTTGGTGTGATTCCACTGCGACGGGTTCTTAGAGGGGAAACTGGTGAACCCAAATCGAATTCTTTGAAATCTGGTTTATTATTTTCGTAACTTAACTTCCTGAACCGATCTGTTAAGGAATTTTCAAACCCTATTTCAGGAACGGGTTTCCCTGACTCAGACATTGTGCAAAATAATTGAAAAAAGGTTTAATTTTGAAATCTGGGTATTTGTTGTTTTGTTCAAATTTGCTGTTTTTTAACAATGTCTGGTGATCAAACTAAAAATGAACCAAGAAAATGAAGACCCAAGAGAGGAAGATGAACAGAGAAGTCTTGTAGAAGACATGTAAACAAAAAAAACAGAGTTTTAGAGACAGAAAGGAAAAAAAAAAAGATGGGGATCTCGTGATTTAAAAGGATGAAGCAAGGAATGAATGTGAAGTCTAGAAAGATAGAATGAAAATTACACAAAGAAGAAGAAGAAGAGAAAGAAAAGAGAGAAGAAGAAAGAAGAAGAAGAAAAAAAAAAAAAAGCTTTTCCTTTTCTCTCTTCCTTTCTTTCACCTGCTCTGCTTCACGAGACACCTCTCTTTCTCTCTCTCTAAAACTCTCTCTCTCTCTAAAATTCTCTCTATATCTCTTTGTTTCGTTTCCTCAGTAGTAGTACTCTAATTTTTAGGCTTCAATTTTGGTGTTCATTTTTTATTTTCTTTTTTCTTTTTATTTTTAATAAATTTTTAAAGAGAGTGCGTAGGTTAAGGTCTGTTCACCCTCGGGGTTGATGTTAGACACAAACACCTATTATTAGCTGTGTTTGTGTACACTACGCACCCACTTTATAAAAAAAATTATTTTCTCTCTCTACTTTCTCTCTCAAAGCTATTCATCCTCATAGATTCCGTACTTTCGAGATTACTCTTCTTATTACGCAAGCCAGAAGCCAATGCAAGATTTTAATGGTCCTATTTGCCAAAAATTACTAGAATACCCTCCTACCCTAGACCGAGAATTTCCCAAATTACCCTTGCTTCCTACCTCAAACTACTAAAATACCTCAACTTCGAGTTAATTGCCACACCTGGTTTATTTTCGATGATGTCGAGGAGGCATCGAAAAATGTCAATCAGGTTCATGAACGAAATAAATATGAAATAAGTGAAGGGTAGTATGGTAAATAAACGAAGAGTGATAGGGTTATTTAGGTCAAACAGGTCTCATTCTCGACAGAAGCAGCTGGCCATGTGCAGGGTCCCTTTGCCAGCTGGCCCATTCGGAATCCCTAAGCGTTCCAGCAGCCTCCAGCTAAGCACATAATGACGGGCTTAACGGCGTTCGTTAGATTATTAGAATATTCTGTTTCTATAAAGCATATTCCGTTAGAACAAGCCAACGGATGATAAACGGTATATCTACAGTTGACAAGTAGAGTCATCCACTCCCGGAAGCGAGGAATGATGACCAGACGATCTGGTCCCACCAACTCAACGTACTGGGTCGGATCTAATTTGGACTATTTGACCGACCCGAATAACATGGAATTGTTCGTGTTTTTATTAAGGTAAAGATTGAATAAATTACTAGATTTACTTATGGATAAGCAAGTTGGATATATTTGTTAACAAAATCCAATTTGTTATTATTATGTTTTTTTAATTAATTAATTAATTAATGAATCATTTATTGTGGACAAAAAAAAAATTTTAAGTACTCGATCTAAAGTCAAGGCCCCATCTTCATGCCATGAATCCAAGATTGAAAACGGGAAAGACCCGGTTCATGATCGTGATTTTGTACCTAATTTTACCTCTCAAATACTGGTATTAACGAAACAACAAGTTGATTATTATTTCTTTCATTGTTAAATTTGATTAGATATAATTAGGTTTGATTATATGAATGATGCGTGACCGTCTACCGGCATTTTGTTTTCCTTTGAGATGAAATTGAAAGAGAATTCGTCGAATATATTTTTAATTTCGATAATACAACCCTAATTAAGGTTTATGATCCCATTTTAAGATATCTTAATAAATTTTTAGCATCACCAGACAATTAAAATAATTATCATTTTGACCTAAGGGTAGAACATTTGATCCACATTGCTTGTGAGAGATAAATTTGAAATTGTATAAATTGAAAAATATGGTGTTATTTGTACTATAGAAATGGTACATTTCCATGTTTAAAAAATCAGACATCAGATTGAATCAAAACAGACAAGATTTTATGCATCATGATTTAATTTAATCAAATGATCATAATCATCCAATCTATTAATTTATTGATCGTACGTTGATTTTGTACAATAAATAGATATACATTATCGTGCCATAGTTAAATAAATTTTTAATAATAAAATGATGGTAGTTCAAGTGTTATTTGAAAAGGGGAAGAAAATGTCATTAGGAGGATAAAACTATTTTGTTACACATAAGTTATAAAGTTAATTTAACAATAACCTTATTAAATAAAACAATTAGAGGTTAAATTAATTTGTTAATGAGAATGGAATGAAAAAAAAAAAAAAGAAGTCAAAAAACATAAATCATTGTTGATATGATTCTAGATAGAATCGAATAGTTACATACTCTGTCATTTTTCTCGAAAGGTCATGATCGATAAACATTTTTTCTATGGGACGTGATCGATAAACATCTTTACTATTATTAAGTCTTTTTTAGCTTTTTTACAATATTATTTTTTGAAAAATTACATATAATAAATTTATTTACTAGACATTTTGAAATTATAGTTCAGTTTTTTTAGATAAACAAGCTAATTTTCTACAAAATGAAGTTTCATGTATGTATACCATTTATTTAAAAACAAATTACATAAAATAATGTCTTAATTAATTAATTAATTAATTAAAATTAGTGCCATGAAGATCTATTAATTAATGAATGTCCACCAAAAAATGAGATCTATATAAGAAATTCAACATGCATTGCAGTGTGCACATGCCATGATCAAGTGGTATTCAAAAATCATAAATGAAGTCCTAAACAGCAGCCACAAGCTGTTGCCTAGTAGCTTAAATTGATCCACTTCCTCATAAAATCCATTTAAGAAGTAGTTGAAGGAAAATACTATAAAACATGTTCAATATACAGCAAACATTTGCATTTGTAATGTTTGTTGATTGGTGATATGTTTTTTTTTTTACTCAAAATTCTTAGATTATGGTACTTTGGTTGTGAAGATTCCTAATATTGTATTGTATAATTGAAGGGAGAGACTTTATGAGCTAATGAGGAAAATATTTGCATAACGATTGCAACACGCAACACCAAGAATATAAGATTCACCATGCATCAAACATTACAAATGCATGAATTAAAGTATTTATGATTTACAAAGTACTATTGCTCACTTCATAGTGTTTTATTTTTTAAAATTTATTTTAATGATAAGACTATTGCTTAATTACAAGTACAAGTAAGGACGTAAGTGAAAAAATATTATTAATTGGCAGAAAAAGCGCCCCTAACATGGAAAGAAAGGAGAAAGAAATCGTCAACCTGCAAGCACCAGAGGATCAACCATCGACAATAGAGAGTACTTGTACGCTCCTGGATTATGAACACCCTCCAACATTTTTTAATTTATTCAATGCAAGCGGGATTTGAACCCAAGTCTTTGCTATCAATCACAACAAATTTTACGAGATGTGAGGGAGAAAAGTGAGTTTTGTTGGAGGATGAGGGGATCGTGAATATAAATAAGGAATGGATTCAAATTAAAAGGGTTTTAAAAATTTAATTAGTGCTTCCTTAGGTGAGCTGGCTCGTGGGTTACACAAGCCAACTTCATTTTTTGGCAAGTTGAAAAACCTTGACCCAAATTTTGCTCGTTTAATTGGTAGGCCGAGTTGTTCAGATTAGTATTGTGTTGTCAAAGGTTATTTTAGCAGGCCTATTATCGGTCTTTATTTTAAGAGCCCAACACCCTAAAAATGTTGAATACAAAGGTAGATTAGTAAAATTAAAAACAAAAGTACTAAGTTTTTACAACAAAACAATACTATACTATAAAGGCGCTTCTTAGGGTACGGCCAGCGGAGCCCCTTATACCCCAGAACCGAATGTTTAGCTAGTAGTTTGAGGTAGGGTTAAGGGATTTAGGGTACCCGTATAAATGTTCTATAGCGTGGAAGTTAACCGTGATAAGAGGCCTCGCGAAGTTATCCGGGAGAAAAATCTTTAAGAAAAACAAAAAAAAAAAGTGATCACAGAAATTAAAAAAAAAATCCTAAAAAAAGGGAACCACAAAAATTTTACGCGAGACTTTTTTTAAAAAATTCCTAAAAAATTGGGATCGCGGAAGATTTCTCCGAGATTTCCTCCAATTCCATTGGCCTTGCCCTACCCTTATACCCGAAACCCATAAAAAAATTTGGTGGATTTAGGGCTTACCACTGGCCGTGCTTTTATTGGCGGCTCCGATACGACTCAAAATGAGCTTTAGAGTTCCAACATTGCCCCTAATAATTATATAATTTCACTTTTTATATCCCTTTCCTTTTTTCATGCACTTATATATGTCATTGAAGCTTACTTTATTAGTTACACTTACGATAAGTGGAGTCATATGAAGACGATTCAAACGGTGATTTTTTGTAATAATGATTTTTTTCATCGTTTTGATCAACATCAACCTATAAGTCATCTCCAAGTAGGCCCACTTAATCAGTACAATTACATTTTTCACTTACTTTATTTTTACACTAGCTACAAGACTTTCGTTTGATCGATCTAAGAGCCGAATTTTTGTGAGGATGTTTACCACATCATATATATCAAATAAATCATTAAATAATTTTCATCAGCATATATTTCTTTGAAATAAAACATAAGGAATAAACCTCGGTAAGAAACACACGCAGCATATAAAATCTTATCTAGGATGCTATTGGCCATCCAATTAGCGGACACAACTATCCATTATTGGTTCAGGACCTTCAAGTTCATCTGTTAAAGTGCTTGGAGCAAAATTATTCCAGATCGGAAAATTGTATATATAATGTAATATAAGGGAGAGGTTTCGGTGCCATCACTATTTTATCATTACTGTGATATTTTTAGGTTACCATAGTTTGTGAAGCCCATATACAGATGAACTAAGTGGTGATTTTTTGGAAGAAAGAACTACATGGTGAGAGAAGAAAGATCTATATGGTGAGAATAACATCATCACAAAAAATCAAACTCATCCAAAAATTAGAAATTTGGTCATCCGATCTTTTTAAAATTAACTGTTATAAATTTTAGAATTAGCTAAATTTTAATGATTCATCTGTATGTGGGCCCCACAGGTCATGGCATCAGCGATAACAATATAATAATGGCACCGAAACCACTCCTAATAATAATATAAAAGTTCTGGTTCCAATTATTTTTGGGGTTCCGGAATCGAACCAAAGCGGATTACTGGAAACGGTAGGCATATTTGTGAAAGATACCAACAAGTACAGTACAGAAATAATAAAAATATCACACTGACACATACCCCAGCCCCAGGTGCCGATAAAATTGTTGAAAAAGTGGTCAGTCAGTCAGTCAATCAATCTTAAGAGTCAATACCATCAAAACCATGCCATCATTTTAAAAGTCAAACACCGTTAAAAAGAGAGAGTCAATGTTGGACGGTCGGTGCTCGTGACTCTCCACTCTATTTCTCTCTCTTGACCACAAACCACAATCGATCACCAAAAATCAAATTTCACTCAATAACAAATTGAATAAAACATTTTTAGGATCCATTCCCACGACTAGTCATATGTAAGATATTCACGCGAAGATTCAAAATTAAGTTTCCTAAAATAAGAGGATATTTTACTTATTATTTAGATGATCGTCGCCCCCTCACACCGCGCTTTGCGCGTGTAAGTTGTGTGTCCATCATCTCCACGCGCGCTTCAAGTTTGATGTCCACACACGCTTCGTACATAACAAACTCAATTTATCCCCTCACACGCCCGTATGAGTTGGTAAATAATGCGACAAGTTATTATTAAAAGAAATAAGATTGTAGGTGGTCACGTTTGGAGACGACTCATGGATTGATGTGATCTGAACATTGAGGAGATAATCTGCAAAAAAATTAGCCCTTGAATCAAATTTAAGTGAGCTCTAGAATTAGCGTAATTGGAGTGTATAACAAATGCAAATAAAATAGATATTGTGTGGGTTCAATGATACCGATGTATAGTCAGATGTGATCTAGACGTCAAGGAGATCATCGTAAAAAAAATCAGCTCGTGGATCGACTTCATAGGACCCCAGTGAAAAGTGTAAACCAAATATAAATAAATAAACAAATAATGTAAAAGGACATATCTAGTATTTAAAAAAAGGATAAAAAACATTTTTTGTGAGGACGTGCTTACAGCGCGCTGTAGGCATGTCCCACCCACGATGATGGCGGCTCCCCCTCTCACTCCAATTCTCTATCTGCCTCTCTCCTCACTTTTTCCTAATCTAAACGGCTTAGGGACTGCATCCAGCCGTTATTGTTGGCTGATGCAACCCCTTATATAGTAAAAGATTTGATTCACAATCTTGCAATATTGTTATGGGATTGCTAGTGTGATCGGATAAGGCAGCGGAGATTCTTCCAACTACTTCGCTCTCAGAGGCGGGCCATCTTTCCGGGTAGCCAAAGTCTAAACTTTCTGAGACCCCTAATTATATTATATTACTTAAAGTTGCTTTTTATGCTCCTAATTAATGGTGGTGTTTTCTGTATGTGTTCAGCCTT
>MVGT01002037.1:6765-30970 GCA_002174775.1 Macleaya cordata
ATCCTAATTACTTCTAAATACTAAAAACCCTAGCCTCCATTGTTACATAAACTAGGGTTTAGTTTTGAGGAAGAAGGAGAAACAATTTTGCAGATCCGTTCCGGTGGATTGAAGCAGGAAGAAGAGAACTTCAACATAGTGTCTTCATCAATCACGCTTCAAAGGTAATAATCCTCCAACCTTCTTAAGATTCCTAACAGCGATTAAGAACTATAAGGGATCCAGGAAATAGTTTTAAACTAATTTTAATTCCGCTGCCAGTTTAATTTTTAAAAACCTAGGATCCCTAACAGGCATATCAACTATGGTGCAGAGATCAATCAATGAATTACTTGATGGGTTGCACTTTAAGTTTTATAACCGACATGCGAAATTAGTATGGAAGTTGATTGGGGAGCGATACTATGGATTTTATGGAAGGAACGTAATAACAAGATCGTTTAGGAAATGGAGCAATGTTTCAATCGAGTGCTAAACTCAATCAGAGTACAAATCTTCTCCAGGGCTAAAATTCATGAGGAATTTAAAGGTGTATCCCTTGACTATCTAATGGGGCATTGGAAGGAATTTATCTTTAAACCTCTACGAGCGGTGCCGCTGTTTTTGGCTCAGTACGTGATGGTACTACCTGTATATATGCATATGTGTTTAGAATTTTCATCATGTTCTGTATTTTAGTTTGTTGTACTTCTCTGTTAGGTTGTTTTTAGCATTCCTTATGTTTTTTCCCTCTGCCTATTAATAAATCTCCATTGATTAAAAAAAAAGTCTGAAAAAATTAATTGTCTTTGTGAGGAGGATGATACTTTCTAAAGCCATAAACTGCACTATTAATTATTGTTAACAAGACCCGATAAATATAACTAATTTTCTACTAAATGTCTGGTCCCCACAAAATCTCTACTTAAAATTCTTCGTCCAAACAAAGTTTTTAATATGGGTAGTTATGGATCTAGCCCCAGTTAATGTCTGTTCACCCCAATTTTAAATTTTAAAAGTTGTTGAAATTGCCGGGCTTAATATGTAGCAGTTCACCCCAAGAAAAATAAAATGACAAAAAGGGGACCGTGAACAAAGGGAATATTAGTTTTTATTTTGGATCATTTAACTGCTTTCACTTAGTCAGGTTATTAATTTAATTGGTGATTAATTATTAGAGAGATTAACAAAGTTTAAAAATTAAGTCAATCATGGCATTGTTTTAAGTATAGGATTCCATCATAATTAGTGATTTACAAAGTTATAACTATAATAAAAAAAATGCTAATTGGCATTCTAGCTTTAGTATGATTCAATTTGATCGAAGGGATTATTTATCTAAATCATGAGTTAATTCGATCTTTTTAGATTCTCATAATAAATTTTTTCTAAAATTTTCGCGTTATCAAAGTGGTTGAGAAATGTCAAGTTGATCATTTGCCTTTTATTTATTCATTTTATTTTTTGAATTCATTAAGTGTTTTACAATATAATAGAGATGGAGAGATTTATAAGAAAATAAAAAAAATTTAGCCAGTGAATTAGGAACGATTAAAAAAAATCTACCCCATAAAAGTATAAATCACCCCCTGTTTAGATGTAGTTCACCCCATTATTGAGGGAAACTGACACTAAACTAGGGTTGATCCAAAATCGGCCTTTTAATATATGAGGCCTACTGCACAAGTGATCTGCGTGTGAACGGCCAAACCAAATTGTTCAAAAAAATAACTTATCTTTAATAACTACATTGTGTACGGTAGATACCAATAATAACCCTAGTTGTAAGTTTTTCTATTATTTTTTTATTTAATAAGGATAAAATAGGAAATCATAATTTTTAGCTTCATAACTACCTCTAGGGTCGCTTCCCTTTTAATAATAGAATAGATAGATAGTTTTTATAATTTTTAAAAGTTTTTATTTATTAAAACTCCTAAAAGGAAGGAGAATCTTTCTTTTATTTATTACCAATATATTGCTTTTTAGAAACTTTTTCTTTTATTTAGTATTGATGATGTGGCACTCTAGTTTTTCTTCAAATTTTTAGGGTTAATTTGGTTACGACATGTGGCAACTAAAGTTTCAGTTTTATAATAGACTAGCATGAACCTCGTGCTTATGGCACGAGAAAATCATGTAATTATTAGTGGTCCCATAATAATAGCTAATGTATAAATGTTAATAAATGGTACACTAAGTAGAATTTTTTATTGATGTTGGATGTAATCATCTAAGGTTAACGGCTCACAAATATGTCCTTTTAATTTAAGATGTGATAAAAATCATCTATCAGTAGACTTTTAAATCATTAGATGTTTGCATACAAAGGTAAATAAAAAGTGCCTAAACCGTATCATATGGTCCAGAAACCCGACCCATACAAAATTAGCAGTTAGTAATTAGTATTTAAAATTAGAAATCTATAATTTTGAAATTAGATATCTATAGTTACTAATAGTCATTAAATGATTGACCCATCAATCACATGGTGTGTTTCCTTGATACATGTTAAAGCTGGTTAACATAATCAAACTCAGGACATCTCTTATCTCTTATACAATTCAGGACGGGGGCAGATTTGTCCGCTTTATAAATTGTGTCCTGCTACATAAGCTGCCTCCCCCTCTCTCTCCCTGCCCTCTCTCTCTCGATTTCTCTCTACCTCTCCTCTCCCCTTACTATTTTTTTCTTCGATCTGTGTCGGCTCCTCCTCCCCGCCGCCACCGGCAGATCTGCTGGCTAGTTCTCTCCCTCCTCCGCAAAGGTTTTAAGCCGTGCCGGAGGCACGGCGATATACCTAGTCTCTTATACAATTCAGGACGGGGGTAGATTTGTCCTCTTTATAAATTGTGTCCTGCTTCATAAGCTGGCTCCCCCTCTCTCTCCCTGCCCTCTCTCTCTCTCTCTCGATTTCTCTCTACTCCCCTCTCTCTGCTAACCCTCTCTTCTCCTCTCTACATCTCCCCTTACTTTTTTTCCGATCTGTGTCGGTTCCTCCTCCCCACCGCCACTGACAGATCTCCTGGCCAAGGTTTTGATCCGTGCCGGAGGCACGGCGATATACCTAGTATGTTATACATAATGTGTTAGTGTGCAATTTGAAAAGAAATTAAATTACTGTAATACTATTACGTACCTTGAGTCGTATAGTCAGTTCTTCTTTGAAATCTAAACAGTTGAAAATTACATGATTTCGATTCTGATACATAGTCATATTTGTAGTGGCTGAGATTGTTGTGATGTTCAAGAGTTTTGACGATAGATAATCCTTCTATTTAATTCTTAATCGATATCTCTAGTTCGTCACTTCGACGTGGATGCGATTTGAACGATCCATCTTTGATTCCAGTTCTCCTCCTTTTAATTAGTCTTCTCCTTCTCGTACCCATTAATTAGAAAAAAAAAACAGATCTAAAAATAGAGATGCTAAGGTGCATGTTAATTAACGCTATAAGTATCTTGGTCTCCCACTTAGTGCTATACTAGCCAAGAGTTGTCTTACTTTGAGTACTATCTTTTTCTTCTCTATTTTTAAAGCCCCAGCTAATTAAAATCATCAGACAACTTGAAAGAAAGGTCAGAAATTTTATTTAGGCAAATGGAAATAAGGAAAGTTTGCATTTGGTTAAGTAGGAGTAGGTCTGTGAACCTCTTGAATTTGGGAGAAGTATAGGCCATCTCACTCCTAATGGACGTCACAGCTGATCACATCTTTTGGGTGTTCCGTTTGGCTAAATATAATCAATGTTCTTCAAGGGTGGCCAGTACACGATTTGACCAAAAACGCTGCGCGTACCAGCCTCTCCAGCGGCAAAGCGAGGAGCTCAAGAGTCTAATCATTCTCAGGGAAGAGGTAGGCTTGGAACAGAACGTTGGCAGTTTGTAGAGATAGAGAATAAGCGGTTTGATTTTTGGAGAGGTTTTAGAGGAGTATGCAGACCAGGTGTTTGATGTAGAGACGGAGTATGCAGACCAGGTGTTTGATGAAATTCCTTGTAGAGATATAACGGGTTGTTTAAATTCTCTGTAGTGCTTTAGAAAGGCTTCAATGTCATGGGTAGAGGTGCTACGCGTACCAGCCTCTCCAGCGGCAAAGCGAGGAGCTCAAGAGTCTAATCATTCTCAGGGAAGAGGTAGGCTTGGAACAGAACGTTGGCAGTTTGTAGAGATAAAGAATAAGCGGTTTGATTTTTGGAGAGGTTTTATGGGTACGGAAGAGCGTATCACTATCAGAGAGAAGGGGGTAAAGTTTCAGCTGAAATTGGTGGTCAGCTTTGATGGAGGAAAGTTGATTTATAATACGCTCATTCAGGAAGCACAAAAACCTTGGAAAGGGAGAGATCATTGGACTTTCAGGGGGGAACAATGAATGGTTGGTTATGACTAGAGATCAAAATAGGAGAGGCAAGTTCCTGAAATTATCAGTCCCAAACAAAAAAGGAACGCTTAGTTACTGCTTCTTTCCGGCCGGAAATGATTACAGAGATTGGACGGAAATAGGAACGACTTTGGCCTTGCTATACAACCCTGAGAAGGTAAGTAAAGGAGAATCTACAAACTCTCAAACTTCAGTCACTAAGGAAATCATGGGAGACGGTTTAAGCCTGGGAGGTTTGTTGGGGGTAAGCAATCATACCCTTAACTTTGTTGATCTCTCGGAAATCAAATTGAAAATGGGTGGTCCTGTTCCAATGGAACCATGGGTTGTTCCGATGAAGGTGGACGGCTCTAAATTTGATGTTCTAATCCAGCGTATTGGTGAAGGCCATGAATGTCTTAATCCTATTTTCCAGCAGGTGGTTGTGGAATCGGAAAATCTCGTCGGTGAATGTATAGAAAGGCAAAGGGAGGAGGTACGGATTCTGTCACGGGAGAGGGAGGGTGTCGATCTCTCATTGGCCACGCAACATCATCAGTACGGTAAAGGTGCTGTTACAGAGTCAAATGTTATCAATTCAAAAGGCAAACAACCTACTCTTTTGGTAAACATGCAGAGAGCACAATTAGTCAATAAAGTTGGTGGGTCTTTTAGTGTGCATAAACAGGGACAAGGGCGGGAAATCTGGAACGATTCAAATTATCCAAAAATGAGACTTGGTTGTGAGCCCAACAGGATATGCCCTGAAACAAAGAAAGGAAAACCAAACCCAACACGGGAATGGGACAAAGCAGGCTCGTCTTCAAAGGATCCTCAGGGAATGGGCTTCAACAGGAAGGGAAAAAGTAATGGATGGCTTCCTAAGGGTTTTGTTTACAACAAAAGGAACAATTCTAAGAAATTCTTTGAAGAGGAAATAGGGCTCAGTACAATAAAGAAAAAGGAAACAGAGGGAGAAACAGAGTCAGAGGATCAATCGTTGGAGGAGGGGGATATTAATCAAATGGAGGAGTACCAAGAGATTGTTCAAGCAGGTTCTCGTTCTATAGAGATTGCTTCAGAAATATCTACACCGAACTCTAGCAGTAGAATTGAGGGGACATTAAGATTTGGTTCATGTTCAGTGAGCATTGTGGAGGACTCCCAGAAAGGTAGCAATGATCAATCAAGGGAGATTACTTCAGAGGAAGAATCAGGTAATATCATCTCTCCACCAGATTCTTACTTTGAGGCAGCTAATATAGACAAAGTTAAATGGGATGTTGCATTGGATTATGTTTACAAGAAATATGGAAAATTTTTTAAAATGATGAAGAAGGTTGGAGAAGGTGTAGGATTGGTTTTCTCTAAGGAGGAGGAGGAATTTGCAGCTATGGTGGCAAAAGCGGCAAACAAACATATCAACACTTTCCAGACAGAATTGGTAAGAGGGGAGGAAGAGGAGGAGGTGGAGTCATAAGCTATTTCCCGCTTCGTTTGGAGGGTTGCTAGGGGTTTTTCAGTTATCTTAATGTTTAAAATTATCTCTTGGAATGTCAAAGGAATTAGGGATAAGAAGAAGAGAATCAAAGTTAGGAGATGTGTCAAACTTTGGAAACCCACAATGGTTATTTTACAAGAGACAAAATTAGAACAATGCTCAGATATAATTATTCGTCAATTATGGGGTCGTGGGAACTGTGGTTGGGCGTCGTTAGATGCCATAGGTCTTTCAGGAGGTATTGTAATAATCTGGAACAATGATGTGATAGAGGTGAAAGATGAAGTCAAAGGATCATTCTCTCTTAGCCTTTCTTACTGTAATAAGCTTGATGATTTCAACTGGACCTTAACCGGGGTGTATGGACCTTTGAGACAGGGGAAAAGAAAAGAATGTGGAGGGAATTAGATATCATGAAAAAATTTTGGGATCAACCTTGGTGTGTGGGGGGAGATTTTAACGAAGTTAAATTTATGAATGAGAGGAAAAACTGCCAACGTATCACTAGAAGTATGAAGCAATTCCAAGCATTCATAGATAACAACGAGCTCATTAAATTGCCGATGGCGGGAGCGAAGTACACGTGGCAAGAAGGCCTCCGTCATTCAAGGAAAAGTAAGTTCGATCGCTTTTTAATTACTCCCGACTGGGATGAGCACTTTCCTAATCTATTCTCTTCAGCCTTAGCTAAACCATTTTCTGATCATTGCCCTATTTCCCTAACTTTTGAGAGTACTGACTGGGGCCCTACGCCTTTTCGTTTTGAGGCGATGTGGCTCCAAGACCCTAACATTATAGAAAAAATGCGAGTTTGGTGGTCTTCCTTTGTTTTTTCAGGTTCAGCTGGAGTGATCTTCGCCAAAAAACTTAAAGCTCTTAAAGAAAAGCTAAAAGATTGGAATGTTAACGTTTTTGGAAGAGTGGACAGAAAGTTAGAAGCTACTCTCTCAGAGATCGAGGGGTTGGACAAGGTAAAAGAAGATAACAAGCTAAATCCCCATCAATGGAATAGAAGATTGGAGTTACAAGCTGAGTTTGAAAAACTTTCAATTTTTTGGGATATTCACTGGCAGCAGAAAGCTAGAGCTAAAGAAGTGTTAGATGGAGATCGTAATACTAAATACTTCCATAGATCGGTGAAGATAAGAAGAAGAGTGAATACCATTCAGACCTTGAACATTAATGAGCGTCAAGAATCTGATAAGAAGAAAATCAAAGATGAGATTGCTTCGTTTTATGAAAATCTTTTCAAGGAGGAGGTTGGGCAGAGACCTAGCATTGAAGGAATGAACTTTAAGAGAATAGATGATATTTCAGCAGAATGGATTGAGAGACTTATTTCAGGGGAGGAAGTAGAAAAGGCTATTAAATCTTTGGGTCAAGATCGGGCCCCAGGACCGGATGGGTTTCAGATTTTTGTTTTCAATAAGTGTTGAGACTTCATGAAAGAAGACTTTATGAAGGTGATTAGGGATTTTGAAAGATGGGGAGTCATTAATAAAAGGCTTCGGTCGACTTTTATAGCGCTGATTCCTAAGAAGGAAGTGGTTGAAGAAGTGAAGGATTTACGCCCGATAAGTCTGCTAGGTAGTGTGCACAAGATCATCTCAAAAGTGTTAGCAAAAAGATTCAAAATTCTTCTCCCAAAGATAATTTCAGTCCAGCAAAGTGCTTTCATTAAAGGAAGACAGATTTTGGACTGTGTTCTTTTACCTAATGAATGCTTGAACACCAAGCTCAAGAGTGGCGAGCAGGGTATTATTTGCAAAATAGACTTCGAAAAAGCCTATAATCACGTTTCATGGAAGTTTGTTGATGAGGTGTTAGAGAAGATAGGGTTTAGGGAGAGATAGAGAAAATGGATAGGAGGATGTATTTCGAAGATCCCTTTCTCGGTGTTAGTTAATGGTTCTTCCCATGGATACTTCTTTAGTGGTAGAGGTCTTCGTTAAGGAGACCCGCTCTCACCTTTTCTATTTCTAGTAGTTACCGAGGCACTCAGCCTTATGTTGCAGCGAGGGGTTCAGCAGGGATGGATTGGAGGCTTTAAGATTGCCCAAGAGGGGCCAGTGATCAGTCACCTTCAATTCGCAGACGATACGTTAATTTTTTTGGATGCAAAAGAGGAACAAGTTAATTATTAGAGATACATCCTTTTAGCTTTTGACATGATTTCAAGTTTACACATAAATTTCTCAAAGAGCTGTTTGTTTGGGATAGGAATTGAAGAGGGTATGGAGGATTTAGCTGCTATGTTGGGGTGTAGTTGTGGGGCTTTTCCATCAAACTACCTTGGTCTGCCACTCGGTGATAAGACAAAGGGGATACGAAAATGGGACAAAGTGATAGAAGCTTGCAAAAAGAAACTAGCAGCATGGCAGAAACCTTTGCTGTCAAAAGGAGGCAAACTAACCCTTATCAATAGTGTGCTAGCAAGCATCCCCATCTACTTCTTCTCTCTCTTCGTGGCTCCAATGTCGATCATTAAGTAGATCGAAAAAATCATGAGTGACTTCTTATGGGATGGTAAAGAGAACAAGAAAAAATATCACCTTGTTAGCTGGTCAAAGGTTTGTGTTCCAAAAAGGGCAGGAGGATTCGGTATTAAATCTCTTAAGAGGATGAATCGAGGTCTGTTGGATAAATGGTGGTGGAGATTTTGCAATGAGAAAGATGCACGATGGCGTGAATCTATACGTCACAAGTATGGAGAGATAGGTTTCGGATGGGAAACAAAACATTCAAGGGGACCCCAAAGAATGAGCTTGTGGCAGGGTGTTTTAAAAAGTTTACCAGATTTTAAGAAAGGAAGTCGAATTCAAGTGGGAAAAGGAAATCAAACCAGATTCTGGGAAGGCGTCTGGATAGGAGAGGAACCTTTCAGTGAAAGATTCAGTAGCTTATATCAAATTACCAGAAATAAGCAATTATCAGTAAATCAAAGTCGTACCACAAATCAAGATAAAAATGAGTGGAACTTGGGAATTGAGAGAAGACTCTATGATCATGAGATAGATGATTTGATAGAGTTGTTAGGAATTTTAGATGGAGTGGTTCTGACTGAGGATGATGATAGAATTTGGTGGCTGGGAGATAAGAAAGGTAAATTTTCTGTTTCAACATTTTACAGGGAGACAGATCGAGAACTGGATAACTCATACCCATGCAAGCTGATTTGGATGCGTGGCTGCCCATATAAGGTGGGATTCTTCATGTGGCTAGTGAGTAAAGATAAGTTTCCAACAATAGATATCTGAGAATTAGGGGATGGTCTATCCCGAACTGTTGCTATTTGTGTAACTGCGCAGAAGAAACGAACCAGCATTTACTCTTTCACTGTAAAATCTCAAGGGAGGTTTGGGTATACTTTCTTTCAGTTGTAAATCAACACTGGATCATGCCTAACTCCTTGATAACTCTTCTGCATGCTTGGAAGCCTAAGGGCTTACCCAAGAAAGGGAAGATGTTATGGAGATTCCTTCCGGCAGCTATTTGCTGGGGAATTTGGAAAGTGAGGAATGGAGTTGTGTTTGAAGGAAAAGAGGTTAAGGTGGAGGGTCTCATTAATGACATCAAAGTTCAAGTTTTCTTCTGGGTGCAAGGATATGACGAATTTAAGGATTATCAATAGACCATATTGTTGGCAGATGGCCTGATTTGTTTATTGGTAGGTAGACTACAGAATTTAGCACCGGAGTAGAGAAGTAATTGGAAGAGTAGTGGCTAGGGTTGGGTTAAGAGGGGCTTTCCTTTTTGTCAGTAAGGTTTTTACTAGTTGTTGAGTTTGTCTTTCTTGTTTTTTAGTTGATGTGTAAGGTGCCTGTGTTGTACATTTCTTATGTACCGGTTTATCTAATCTATATATCTTCTTCTATCGACCAAAAAAAAATAAAAAATAATCAATGTTCTTCATATTTTGCAGGGCTCTATTTCATTTTCAGTTGGAAATGGACATGAATTTTCTTTTTGGTCAGATCCTTGCTTAGAGTCTACTCCCTTAAAGAAGACAACACCTCTAAACTATTCCAATTCATTAAATTTGATAATTCTCTTAGGGAAGCTGGTTGGGACTTCCATCTTAAGCGAGAACTTAGCACAACTGAATTCCCAGAACTTTTGGGACTCATTGGAAAGATCAAACATCCTCCAAACCTTCTTGAGGAAAATGAAGACCTAAGATTTTGCTGAAACCAATAATAACAAAAAATAAGAAATTGAGAAAGAGATCAGAGATCCAAACATCAATATATATATATATATACCATGTCGAACCAATTCAAGAACCTATTGAAAAAATATACCCTCATCGTAGGTGATCAATCTACTTAGAGTTTTCTCTCGATTGCGGAATGCAGGATCTTGGAAGTAAATGAATGAATAAATAAATAACACTCACGAAGCAAATAAAGAAGAAATAAATAACTCACATGACACGCAAGATTTATAGAGGTTCGGAGCTAGTCCTACGTCCTCTTTGAGCCATACCAAGCCAATCTACTATAAACAAAGAAATACAAGTGTACAAGGAGTTTACACTCACTTCCTTTCTTCTCACAAGAGATTACACTCCAGAGACTATCTCAAGAGAGATTACTTCTCTCTCTCTCTCTCTCTCTCTCTCTCTCTCTCTCTCTCTTTTTCTTAGCTTATAGCTTTCTCGGTACGAATGATACAATGAAGGAGAGAGCTTATTTATAGGCATATTAGCCTACTAAGACAAAACAAGTAGCAGCTGCATGCACCTCCTTTTAGTGGTTGTGCAGTAAACAAAGAATAGAGAATGAGATTCTCTTTTTGACTATCTAATAAGAGTGAAAGGCTTGTAGACAACATTATGTATGCTCCTTAAAGTCATAAAGGGAGGCTCCACATCCACCTCTCAATAGAACCACCAACCTACGATGTAAATTGTTAGTTTTTATATGAGAAGAGGGTACAACTCGGGCATTATCTTCTCTCGTTCTTCCATGCTTCTTTCTTTCTAGTCATCATCGGATTGTGGCAACTTGGCGGAGATTCCCACAGGTGCACTGAAATACGACCTTATTCAAGGAAAGAAAAACAATTTTAGTTGTCTCTCCGACTTGGAGCCGAATAAACCTCAACCCCAAAGATGTCGTACACTATTACGTTTCCTTTTCAACATGAATTGTCAGTACTAACTGAATCTCCTTGATGTGGCTCACATCCTTGTCCCTTCAGAATAAGAGACCCACTGAAGCTTTGCAAAGCTTCAGTTTTTTCACTGTTACCCCTATGGTAAACATGTCAGCTGGATTTTTTGAACCAAGAATCTTTTCGAGTAATAACTCGACATCCTCCAATAGAGATCAAATGAAATTATATCTGATGTCGATATGCTTCATTCTGGCATGATAGGCTGAGTTCTTGGCAAGATGAATAGCACTCTGGCTATAACTAAACAGAACACTGTTCTCTTGTTCCTGCCCCAATTCTTCTAACAGGCCTTTCATCCATATCATCTCCTTACTGGCTTCTGTAACAGCCACGTATTCTGCTTCTGTTGTTGACAATGTCACCAACTTCTGTAACCATGAGTTCCAACTCACTGCAGTAGACCCCAGAGTATAGACATACCTTGTTGTGCTTCGCCTTCTATCAAGGTCACCAATGAAGTCTGCATCTACATAGCCCCTCAGAATGGAGTCCCCCATTCCATAGCACAAAGGTACATTGGTGGAACCTTTCAAGTACCTGAAGATCCACTTTACAGCTTCCCAATGTTGCTTACTAGGATTGCTAGAATACCTGCTCACTACTCCCACTGCATGGGCAATATCTGGTCTTGTGCACACCATAGCGTACATAAGACTCCCAATTGCTGAAGCATATGGCACACTTATAATCCTTCTCTGCATCTGTTGTGGCGTTCTGCAACTTAGAAAGCTTGAACTGGCTTCCAAGCGATATGCTAACTGGCTTAGCACTCTCCATATTGAACCTTTTTAGAACCCATTCAATATATTCTGCCTGATTAAGCATAAGAGTTCCCTTATGCCTATCCCGGCTGATTCTCATACTGAGAATTTGTTGTGCTTCACCAAGATCTTTCATGGTAAACTCACTTGCCAATTGCGCCTTCAAATTTTTAATTGCCTGTAGAGAAGTTCCAACAACTAACATATCGTCAACATACAATAGTAAAATAATGTAACTAGATTCAAACCTTCTGGTGTAGCAACAGTGATCTGCGTTACATCTCGAGTAGCCACTTCTGTACATGAAATTGTCGAACTTCTTGTACCACTGTCTTGGGGCCTGTTTCACACCATACAAACTCTTTTTGAGCTTGCACACCATCTCCTCCTTGCCTGTTTCTATGAAATCAGCTGGCTGCTTCGTATAGATTTCTTCATCAAGGTAACCATGAAGAAATGCAGTTTTTACATCTAACTACTCAAGGTGGAGATCTTGTGAAGCCGCTAGGCTAAGCACCACTCTGATAGTGGTCATCTTCACAACTGGAGAGAAAATCTCGTTGTAGTCAATACCTGGTTTCTGCTGAAACCCCTTCACAACGAGCCTCGCCTTGTAGCGTGTCTCCATTTGCTTCGTTCTTTAGCCGATAAACCCACTTGTTCTCTAATGCCTTTTTGCCTTTCGACAACTTTGCTAACACCCAAGTGTCATTCTGTGAGAGTGAGTCCATCTCATCCTTCATAGCAAGTTCCCACTTACTAGAGTCTTTAACCTGGAGTGGTTCATCAAAATGTTCCGGTTCACCACCATCTGTAAGCAGCAGATGATCCATTGTATTCATATACTTTGGATTCGGTTTAGGAGTCCGTGAAGATCTTCTTGGAACAAACACCGTAGATGTTTCAGTCTGAGTACTTGACTGATCTTGTGGAGCTGTGGGAGGAACTCCCACTGCAGTTGGAACACCTTCCTGTTGCAGTTGAGGTTCCTTTTCTCGTGGAGCCTCTGCTTGTTCTTCCCCTTCAACTGTTCTACTTGTCATCCCTATAACGTCACCCATGTCAACATACTTTGCCTTGTCGACTTGAGTTTCGAATTCATCACATTGGAGCTGTGTTGCATTCTGTCCTTATACAGTGCATTTTCATTGAAGGTTACATCTCTGCTTCGAATAACCTTGTGACTCTCGTAGTCCCAAAACCTGTATCCAAATGAGTCACCTCCATAGCCTATGAAGATACACTTCTTTGCCTGAGGACCTATCTTTTTCCTCTCTGTAGGATTAAGATGAACATAAACAACACATCCAAAAACTTTCAAATAAGAAAGGTTTACCTTTTTACCAGTCCAATCTTCTTCTAGAATCCGCATATCCCATGGACTATTGGGTGTCCGGTTGATTAGATAAGCTACCGTCTCTGTAGCATGTGCCCAAAAAGCCTCGGGCAACCCTGATTGCAATCTCATGCATCTGGCACGCGCATTTAGCGTCCAATTCATACGCTCAGCTACCCCATTTTCCTGTGGTGTCCCTGGGAGCATTCTCTCCAAACGTATCCCACTAGTAGTACATAGCTGTAAGAATTCCTTTTTATCATACTCACCACAATTGTCTGACCTTAAGCATTTTAGCTTCAAACCTGTTTCAGTTTCGACCAAAGCTCTCTATGTCTGAAACATATCAAACACGTCAGATTTATGTTTCATGAAATAAATCCATACCTTTCTCGAATGGTCAACGATAAAGGTAACAAAGTACTGAGCACAACCATAAGAAGTGACATCTGCTGGACCCCAAACATCTGTATGAACCAGATCCAGTTTTTCTTTCCTCAAGCTTCAGCCTCCTCTGTTGAAATTAACCCGCTTTTGCTTTCCAAGAACACAATTTTCACAAAAGCTCATCTCAACTGATTTTACCTTCGGTAAATGACCATCTTTATGCAGAATCTTCATATTCTTTTCACTGATGTGGCCCAGTCTTCTATGCCATAAGCCGACGTCTTCCCCACCACTAGCCACTACTAGAGTAGGTCCTTCTGAAGCTCGGTAGAGAGTACCACACCTCTGTCCTCGAGCTAACACCATAGCTCCCTTTGTCACTTTCCAATTGTTTTTAGAAAAGTGAACATCACATCCGTCATCACAAACTTGGTCCACAGAAACCAAGTTTCTTCTCAGATTTGGAACATGTCGGACATCTTTCAACTTCCACGTTGAACTGTTGGCTTTCACGTTCATATCACCTTTGCCGATGATATCACACGCTTCACCATCACCAAGGAAGACTTGGCCGAAGTACCCTTCCTTGTAAGAGGTCATGATCCCCTTATTACCTGAAGCGTGGAAAGAAGCTCCCGAGTCTACTATCCAAGACTCCTCTACGCTGTCTTCGGAGAGTAAAAGGAAACTCTCGGTAATCACATTATTGTCATTCACCATGATTTTTACTCCGTCATCTGCGACTGCAACCACATTGACCTCCTTCTGTTGATCACCTTTGTTTCCACCATTTTTAGCACCTTTTCTGTCTGGATAGTCTTTCTTCACGTGTCCTTCCTTGTTGCACATCCAACACACACCTCTAGGTTTGGATTTTGATCTCCACCTAGATTTCCCTCTAGATTTACCTGAATTTTTGTTAAAATTCATGCCTCTATCATATTGCATGCTCAAAGCAGAGCCTGAAGAAGAGCTAGAAGCGGTATACCCTCGTTCTATTCTCCTATCTTCTTCACCAAGTATCATAGCCGTTACATTTTCCAATTTTAATTTTTCATTCCCCGCTGAGTTGCTGATAGACATGACAGCCGTATCCCAACTCGTTGGTAATGAAGACAATAACCTTAAAGCTTTGACTTCATCCGAAAATGTAATATCAACCTTGGATAATTGTGAAATAATTGATTTGAACCTTCCAAGGTGAACTGATACTGTCTCACCTTCATTCAATCTTAAATTAAATAATTATTCACATAATATAATTTTACCTGAAGCCGACGACTTTTGATTTAGCCTTTCCAAAGTGTTCATTAGGTCTTTTGTTGTAGAAATTTCATCTACATTGTTGTAAACTTCCTTCGTAAGGCACCTACGGATCACGCCCACACACTTGCGATCAAGAATAGACCATTCTTCATCATCGAGTTTTCCCTTCTTTTCCAATCCACGTAGTGGAGCGTGAAGATCTCTCTCACATAGATAGTCCTCCATCTGGAACTTCCAAAATGAGAAATTTTTGCCGTTGAAAACTCGAACCCTTGCAACGTTGTCTGATTTATCATCTATGACTCCCACACCAATGTTTACCACCCGCCGATGAATAGTACCGTATGAACAGTGCAACTATCCACAAATTTACTATTCACGTGAATTGGTACTGTATTCACTATTCGCAGCTGAATTTGTACCGTATGAATAGTACCACTATTCACGTATTCACTATTCGCGAATGAATAGTACATGCAGCTCTGATACCAGTTGTTGAGAAAATATACCCTCGTCGTAGGTGATCAATCTACTTAGAGTTTTCTCTCGATTGCGGAATGCAAGATCTTGGAAGTAAATGAATGAATAAATAAATAACACTCACGAAGCAAATAAAGAAGAAATAAATAACTAACATGACACGCAAGATTTATAGAGGTTCGGAGCTAGTCCTACATCCTCTTTGATCCATACCAAGCCAATCTACTATAAACAAAGAAATACAAGTGTACAAAGAGTTTACACTCACTACCTCTCTTCTCACAAGAGATTACACTATTCAGAGACTATCTCAAGAGAGATTACTTCTCTCTCTATCTCTTCTCTCCCTCTCTCTTTCTCTCTCTTAGCTTATAGCTTTCGCGGTACGAATGATACAATGAGGGAGAGAGTTTATTTATAGGCATATTAGCCTACTAAGACAAAACAAGTAGCAGCTGCATGCACCTCCTTTTGGTGGTTGTGCAGTAAACAAAGAATAGAGAATGAGATTCTCTTTTTGACTATCTAATAAGAGTGAAAGGCTTGTAGACAACATTATGCATGCTCCTTAAAGTCATAAAAGGAGGCTCCACATCCACCTCTCAATAGAACCACCAACCAATGATGTAAATTGTTAGTTTTGATATGAGAAGAGGGTACAACTCGGGCATTATCTTCTCTCGTTCTTCCATGCTTCTTTCTTTCTAGTCACCATCGGATCGTGGCAACTTGGCGGAGATTCCCACAGGTGCACTGAATTACGACCTTATTCAAGGAAAGAACAACAATTTTAGTTGTCTCTCCGTCAGAATATTCAAGGAAAGAACAACAATTTTAGTTGTCTCTCCGTCAGAAACTTGGTACCGACAGTCACCCATACCCGTAACTGTGTAAAGCGCATTACATGATCCGCAGCGGGTTTTAACTGCCGAAAATGCTTTTGGTACCGGCTTTACAATCTGTTTATTTATACAGATTGAGGGCCCAGTCCCTATAGCATTTCTCTCTGCAAATAAAAAATCAACCAATATTTTTATTATGCTAAGTATCATCTTCTACAATTAATTAAAAAAAAAGTATGGATCATCTCTCTAAATTAAAAAAACCTAATCAATGACAAGTAGAAATCAGAAAACCTTAACTATTAAAGGTGCACGTGCACGTTTTCTTTTGGGGAGTTTTTTTTTTACTGGATTTGAGGGTTCATTATCTGCATTATTTATCAGGTTCAAATCTTGAGGCGCCACCGGTGGAACCATAGATGATGATGATGACGACGATATTGAAACCCAAGATATGGTATGGCTCAGAGGGCAAATATAGGACGGCGTAGCAGCAGCAGCAGCAGTGATCAAATCCCAATTCGCTTTACGCTTCGGACGACGCCTCACATTACATGAGGGTGCACATCACTGCCATCATCCATCCATTTATTGCTATGCAGTCAACTTCACTTATCTTTGACTGCAAAATAATAAAGGGTTGGATAGTTATTGGTGATGTGCACCCTTATGTAATGTGGGTGCACAAAATAGCACTCATTTTTATGGCTGAATTGAAAGGCCTATGCCAGACCCTTGCCTTGTATATATAATAGTCCTTAAGACGGAAATTAAACTATCCCCGACCATGTGGGACTAAATAGTTTGGAATTTTTCAATAAAAATTTTTGGCCCGACTATTTTACAAAATGGGTGTTAGATGCTTATGTGGCAGGATGGGACCCACTACCTTTCTTCTCCCAAAAGTGGTATGAAGGAGTTTTCAACTTATGTGGCAGTAGGACCTACCGTGCCACATAAGCATCTGGCATTTGTTTTATAAAAGGGTGAGGCCAAAAAGCAGCACTCATTTTAAAATGGGATCCTACTATCCAAACACTGGTGGCGGTGTTTTCTGAAAAACAATTGACGTGGCGATGATGTGGCGCCTCAACTTTTATGCAGAGGTTTACCTTGTCATTTGATGAATACTAGATACTAATATATTTTCATATAATGATCTAAACCTAATTTTCTGTTTTTTTTTAAGTTTCTTTCCCCAAAAGGATAATGCTAGACGTACTCTCCATGACTCCCTCTTTGACCGAAATCGTATGTGGCAATATTTTCGATCAAAATCTCACCACATTTGAAACAACACTCAAAAAACATTTTTCGCACAAAATCTCGCCCAAAAGCATGTTAATATTTTATTATAAAAAAATATGTTAATTTTATATTGATTATGCACAACAATCCACCATTCTCTACTATTAACTTGTTTCTCTCTCTCTAGAAAGACTCCTCCCGGCCTACCGTCGACTAATCTCCATCTCTTCCTTCTTTCTATCTCTCTGCAACTTTTTAAGATCTGAGATAGGAGAAATAAATTTCTGTAACTTTTTGAGATTTGAGAAGGAGAAGAAGAAACCTTATTTCTGCAACTTCTATGAAATGGAGAAGAAGAAACCCTATTTTTGCAACTTTTAGATTTGAGAAAAACAAACCCTAAGACTCTTCTAGATCAAACAAGTTTTTAGGTTAGGTACTAAAATGGACATGTGTTGGAAATTTGATGAAGTTTTAAAACATAGGGTTTTTTTTAAAAGGAAAACATGGGGTTCTTTATGATTGTTTTAAAGATCTAATTTGCTGGATTTTAGAGATATTAACATTGAAATTGAAGCATATTGTAACCAGAAACATGTAGTACCATAAGACCATCAAAATTGATTGTAATGTTAAGATTTCAGCAAGGTTAGACATTGATGGTGTATGGAGAGTTTTGAGTGTGTTTCTTAAGCATAATCATCCATTGCTAACCCAAAATAAAACTCGATACCTTATATGCAATCGAGTGCTTAGTACTGAAGTGAAAAGATGGCTTGAGATAAATAAGGATAAAATTGAGCAAAAATTACGGCTCATTAGTGGTTAAAGAGGGTGGACACAAAAAGGTTCCTTTCATACAAAAAGATGCTAGAAATCACATTGACAAAATGAGGCGTCTACGACTTGGGGAGGGGGATGCTTTTGCAGTTCAAAATTATGATTTGAGGATGCAAGCAGAAAGCCAAAGTATGGATTTGAACGATAAGGGTAATCTGCGGAATCTATTTTGGGCGGATGGTAGAAGCAAAGAAGCTTATAAAGAATTTGGAGACGTTGTCACTTTTGACGCAACGTATTTGACTAACAAATTTTCCATGCCTTTTGCTCCATTTGTTGGGGTCAACCATCATGGGGATCGATATTGTTTGGGTGTGGGTTAGTATCAAATGAGGATACCGAAACATTTACGTGGTTGTTTAGGACATGGCTTACTTGTATGGATGCATGTGATCTTAAAGGAATCTTCACTGACCAAGATAGGGCAATACAATATGCAATCCAAGCAGTTTTTGTTGGGGTTTATGCCCTAAAACAATTTAAATTGACAACATTGATAAATTATATTTATTAATGAGCATGATATTATATTATTACTTTATTCATATGATGGATTAAGGGTTATTCACAAGATGATGTTGTAAGTAAATTATTTGTATGAAGTGTTCATACATGGAGAGATGTAATTTACTGGTTCCTCATATTCTTGTATAGTTCATAGTCAGTGATGAATCTGAACAATTCATCTGATAAGACTATAATACACTAGACTTCTATATTATAGGGTGATGTATCTCCATCACTAGAGTGGCGACTCTAAGTCAGTGTGTTGGTGTATTAAGAATACACTGAACAGGTCAGACAGAATACTTTTTATGTTATTGTCAGCACATAAAAAGATTCTGTAAAACTTGCTAATTGCAAATGTCCTAAATCCTGAGAGCAGAGTATACCCTACAAGTTGGTTTCTACTCACTTTGATCTACCAAACAGTGAGGTCAGACAACGCAAACGTGATCCAATATTCTGGGTAGGTTGGGTGGTCGAAATCACTTAGTGGGATTACTTTGTGTCAATAAGGAATCCACACCAAAATGATATTCCCTTGAGAGCCTAATCAAGAGTATTAATTATTCTAGACTGCGCAGTGATCCTATAAAATGTTTATTGGATTATTAGAATAATTATAATGGTATGATATGGCAGGCAAGGACTAAGATGTAATTACTCAAAAGGTGCTGACATTAATAGTTAATGTTACCTTGGTGTATATTACGAATATCAGTTAAGTGGAGGGACTATTTGGGGGTATTAGTGAATGAAGGGCTTCTAAATAATATTCATTTACTTGAGAGTATTCAGTTGCAGTTATTTAGTGGACTTAACTGCAATTAGATTTATTATTTGAGAATTATATGAGATATATAGACCTCAAAGTAATAAATCAAAAGCTTAAGTAAGTGGGGCCCATATGGACATAACTTGGAGCTAAAGATATGAGAAGAAAGTCTTTCTCTATAAATAGAGATAGGGTTCATAAGATAGCCCACTCTAACTTGTATATCTAAAACTCTCTCCCAATTTAGAATTCAAGTTATGAGCTTTATGGTTTTAGAAACCCAAAATTCGTAGTATATTTCCGTCAGAATTTAAAATTGAGTTTTGAGGCACTTTGGAGCAGAATTGGAGATTTTCTATTTCATGCAAAGTTGTAGAAAATTCGATTTCCTACAAAAAGCATATATCATATAGGCAAATCGGATCAACCGTTAGAGAGTTATAGCCGAAATACAGTTGCTGTATCTTTTCCAGTTTTCGACGATTGATCCAGAATGTAGGAGGAAGATCTGGGATTACATGCAAGCGTTTAAACGGTGTGTATCTAATCTTCAAGCTATTGTTTTAATTCATGCATCCTCATGTGATCCTGTGAAGGGAAAATAGTTATATGTTTCTGCTGCACAATTTAATCTAGACCCTATTTTCCCCAACAGTTTTCCCTCATACCCAACATAGGTGGTATTTATGGCATATTATGAGGAAGATTCCCAAAAAATTAAGATGGCACACACAATACAACTCCATAAGTTATGTTATGTACAATATTGTGTATGACTCACAAAACCCCCATTAATTCGAATTAAGTTGGGGTACGATGATTAGCAAATATGCATTGGAAGATAATGAATTGTTGAATTATTTGTATATAGAGAGGCATCGTTGGGACAGAAATTCAACTATCCCGGATGATGTGGAACTAAATAGTTTAGTTGAATTTTAAAATGGCGAGTTTCAAATTCTTAAATTTGTAGCTTTCTGCAATGTGTCATAATCTATATATTAAAACAGGATGGTATCTTTTGTAAAGGATAAGCTTGTCCTCTTTACCTTCAACTTTTTGAGGTTAAAATGTGAAAGTCTAAATGCCCTACGATTTAGTTGGATTAATCATATGTCAATTTGACTAAGGTTAAGGATCACACAATCACCTAATAAAGGTTATAAAGAACAAAACAATAATCTCTAACAAAAGTATTAACTTATTCGATTCTTAATATGCAGACTTAAGAACAAGAATTGAATATTTCAGTTTCACAATAAGTATGAAAATATACACAAGAGAATTTGTTTACGAGGAAACCCAAACTGGGAAAACCCTGAAACCTAGTCTAGTAAAGAATCCACTAAAGTTAATAAAAACTTACAAACCGATTTACCACTCGATGGACACGAATTAAGACTCCCTTTATGCTCCAATAACTACGGTGTACAGTTCTTCCACAAATTCGAACTCCACGAATTTGCCTCTTAGTGGACTATGATGCGTCTCCAACTTGAACTCCACAAGTCCCGCACCTTGAACCAATACTCAACTCCTCGAGTATATCACCACGAGCTTGACACTCCAAGCTCAACCACCGGAAATCCTCCGGCACACAAAAATAGAATTTTTGGTTTGAAATGGGAATGATTTAAACTAAGTTCAACAAGCTTGGAAACTATGAATTTAGAGTTACAACTCTCAAAGGACTTGTTAAGGTTAGGGGTGATTGGTTGATTTGAACAATGGAAGATCAACCCCTATTTATAATGAAATATCCAGATCTAAACCAGAATAAACAAGTTTATTCTAGGTTTAATGGTGGACATCATCATATGAGATGAGAGGTCATTCTATTATGCCTCTTATCCCATTAATGAATGCTTCCACGTACCAATAAACCAACTAAGACATACTTATGTGGGAATATACAAAAAATTGAAAAAGAATATCCTTACAGCTCAAAAATTCACCAGAAAAGTTTGAATTTGGGCGATGATTTCGAAACCAAAAAGTAACTGTGTTGGTTTTTGGTCTTTTAGTTTCGAAATCAACAATATTAGTTTCTAAACCAAACTTCATATGACATCAGTTGAAGTTTGGTTTCGAAATCAAACTGTTCAGTTTCGAAACGAAACTTCACCTGTCATCAGATGAGATTTGGTTTCGAAACCAAACATCATCTGTCATCAGATGAAATAGTTTTGATTTCGAAACTACCTTTTTCCTTGTATTTAATAACCACCGGTCAAGTCGGTTTCGAAACCAAATCTTTGCTTTCGAAACCCAAACTGCACAAATTCAGATATTTTATTTAAAAATATTTTTAAGGCAATTTAAAAGTGTAGAAAAGACTATTGATGATCTAACCACTTATGGTATTTAGTTTTCTAAGTCTTTTACAATCTTAGAATGTCTTCCGGTGGTGAGTTGAGTTCTTCGGATCCTTTGTAGATTTCTTCAAACCGATTTGAACCAAGACTCTCTAGAGTCTAACTTAAGTTACAAAAACCTTTCTTGAGTTTACTTTTGACACGTAGTTCGACAAATAAAATACATGAGAAAACTCATGGACCTTTCAAAATGATCATTTAACAATTTTATTATATAAATAACTAAAATAACTTTATTTTCTTTTTCGATATTCCACTGATACCCTTATATCATTTAACAACTTTATTATGTAAATGACCAAAATAACCTTTTTTGGAATATCAGATGTGTTCTGTGGCAATAGTTATTTATTTACACCTGATTTACATTTGATGGTGGAGTCGCGTGGAGTGCTGGTGCTGGTGGTGGGGATGCGCATGAAGGGCATAGACGAAACGCGTGTAGCACATTTGGACATCCAAATTACATGAGCGAAGTGCGTGTGAGGAGGAAAACGCAGTATTGGCCTGTGTCAGAGGCACGTGGTTATACCTAGTAACATTTATCTTCAAAATTTACTCAAAAACTAGTCGTGTTGCCCGTTCATGCATTTTTTATTAAAATTATTTTTAGTTTTATTGGTTTTTAGATATATTTTCTTAAAAAATATTGTGGGAAATTTGAAGTACGGATTTTTTGGGGACCAGGGATTTGATGTAAAACTAGTTAGAAATCATGTTATAATGGGTCTTGTTTGCATGTGCCCTATTAATAAGGTAGTTTGTGGCTTTGGAAAGTGTCATCCTCATCATAAAGATAATTAATTTTTCCAGACATAGTTTTATCCCCAAATTACCCCTAATAAAATAGCTTGTTATGAATTGGTTAATCCCACTAACAGGACCCAAGTATGAAGTATTTCACCCCCATGTGATGTACGATACCCCTCACAACTTTTTTTTCTCTTTAATTTCACCCACCAAATACAATATGACCCAACTATTTTGCCCACACTACACGTATACCTTCACCCACATCTTTTTCTCTCTCTAATGTTTTTCATGGCAAAAAAATTTCAAAAATATTCGTTTCTTTTTTACTCTCTCTATATGTGTGCGAAATCCCGAGGTTTGTTGATAAAAAAGGGATCCAACGGTTCTGATTGGCTGGGTTTGCCAAGAAGATAAAATGGGTAAATGGAGAGAGATAGTGAAGCACTAAGGAAGAAGTTCAAAGGTTTGCCAAGAAGATGAAATGGGTGAATGGGCCGATTTTTTTTTTTGAGGAGTAAAGGGTAAAATCTTATTGAAAAGAAGAAAACCAAACCAAAAACAGAGTAGTTGGTTAGGAGATTACAACACAATCAAATTATCCCACCTGTACAAGAGATCATCGAAAGTAAACCCCTTAAACAAATTTTCTCTTATACCTCACAAAAAAAAGATAAGATTTAACCTGCATAATAACATCATTGGTAGAACTTTCTTTAGACTCGAAAGCTCTAGCATTCCTCTTCAACCATAGAGCCCATATAATTGCATGTGGTAGTAGGTCCCAAATCTTTTTCCTGCCTTAGCTCCTTGACTGAATTCTCCATGCCCGAAGAGTGTCTTGCAAAGATCTTCCATGGACCCATTTAACAGTTGACACCAAACGTGACAAGGAAATAACCCCATATGATCCTTACAAAATGTGGAAGACCACTTGTTAGAGTGGTTGAAAACATGGTTGTCCAAAGTGTAGGTCTTGGTATCGAATCCCACAAAGGGGATTCATCTTTAATTTAAGTCCAATTCAAAAAAAAAAAAATCCTTGCAAAATGGCAGTGTAAAAAAATATGACTGATATCTTCATTAGCCATAGGGGCCGATTAATTTTGGAAAAAATAATATCGATATCTATAATAATTTAAACTTAAGGTGCATTCAGACCATTGGATTTAGTATTGTGGTGCATTTCACTTGGAGAACATAACATGGACTAAAAAGTGGGACCGTCCATAGTTGAAGGACTTGTGACTTAGATTTTTTTTTAATTAGTGGATTTATATGTAAGAGGGTTTGAACCCAAGTTATTGGTAGGAATCATCCCCCAACAACTTTACCACTCAATTGCACTCCAATTGAGTTACATCTACAACTTAAATGTTCATTTTATGGGAATTTTTTTTTGAGATCAAAAGGGTGATAATATAATTTAAAAAATAAAAAGACCATAGGTACAAATCCTGCTCCTTTTGAAGGGATCATTTGTGGTGCATAAAATGTCATTTTGTTGTCATGGTCCCATGTAAAAAAATTGAGAATGATCAAGAGTTCACCTTTCTGGTAAACATGTTCAAAATCACATTATTCTATAATTTCTTACAGCACAAAATTTTGTGCATATTGTCT
>MVGT01002037.1:31045-54021 GCA_002174775.1 Macleaya cordata
TTTTCAGAAAATTACTTCCCCCCGCACTCTCAGTTACCGTCATTTGACCATCCATTTGGTCAATTTTAAGTCACGTGCACTACATGTGATGTAAAATAACTAAAATGCCCTTCCTTTGAACTAACCCAATCCTTAGACTTGGGTTAAAGACATATGGCATCCTCCTAAATCCCATCAGATGCACGACAGAGCTCAAAATATACTTAATTTTGACCGTTGTCTCACAACGGTCATCCCCCTCTCTCTATTAAAACCCCCTTCTTCCTACCAAAAAGCACACCTCTTCTTCCCTACTTGTCCATCTATAGATCACCACCATTAAAGGTTTTAAAGTTTTTTTAGTTGATATTTCAAGAATGGGAGGGGGAGAAGGTTCATCTAAGGTTAGTATCACACCCAATTTTGCACTCAAAGATGAAAAAACACTACTTTCTTCTTCGTTTCCGTTTTCTGTCAAATGGGGGAGGTAAGTGATTTTTGCAATTATACAGTGGGGGCTAAGTGAATAATAATCTATAACTAATTTTTTTTCTGATTTGAAACAGGTTTCATGCCAAGCTTGTTGTAGGGAAGGTCATGACTCAATTGATTGCCCTTGGGTTACACAAGATGTAGGAAGCCCAGGTGTAATGGCATCCGAAAATTGTTGCGACTCAACCTACTTCTTTGGATAAAAGGTTTGTACTTTCCAACACCCTATCTATAATGGTTTTCAATGGTTTGAAGAGGTAATTAATGGAGTGGGTTCTTCATCAATCAACATCCTTATAGAGATGGTTGCTATGGTTGTGGGGCAACTGATCACTGGATTAAAGCATGCCCATGGAGATATACCCCATATACTCTCCCAAACTGTAAAGGGAAGAAAAAATTGAAAATTTTAGGGACTGAACACAACTATGGAATCTCTTATCTAAAATGCCTTAAGTATAATACTTTTGAGTGGTTGAGTGATGTGTTAGTAGCATCAAAAGCCCATGAACTTCAAGTCAATGTGGAAGATTTATGTAAATTTATTGTAAACAAGTTGAACATTAATAAATAAAGTGTTCCCTTTTATGAATTTAATGTACTCTCCTTCATGTTCAACGAATTTGGTTTGACATAGCCTGTCTAACATAACCAATTTGATTACCATATATAGCATGTTCAATATAACACAACCTGATTAAAAAACATAACATATTCAATATAACACAACCTCAGAAATAAACTATTTAAGAAACACATCAGTCAAGTAACTAGATAACAATGCAAATGTCTAACAAGACAACTATGCCAACATCCACCAAAACTCAAAAGGAAGAGTAACTCATCATCATAAACCATCCACATATACACGTCCATAAAAATAAAATAAAATAAAAGCCAAAACATAAAATAAATAGTTTCAGTTAAGTGTTTCACCCCTATGCCACTAACACCTGAAGAAGAAGGTCCCTTCTTCTGCTTCCATGTTGGTGTTGCTGTTGTGGTATTTTAGGAGTTGAACCAGACCATTTTTGTTGTTGTTGTGGGACATCTTCAAAATGTTCTTGTTGGTGTGGCTTCTGCTGCTGAAAATATGAAGGTACTCCATCAAAACTCACAGTTTGGTGGAAAGTTTAGTGAACCCTTCCTCTACTCATAGTCTGTGAAATACTTTGTTGCACACTGACAGGTCTTCCTCCAGCCCTAGACCCAGATCCTCTACCTAACCCCCTCTGGTTCTAACTCTACTTCAGTTCCACTAATTGAATCTGTTGTTGCCATAGATCCAGATCTAGCAGGAGGTGCAATTCTTGTTCTTTTTCCAGTTCTAAAATGTGACGCCCCAATCTCGAAACTCAAAATCTCTAAGAAATTGAGTCGCATCTCGAGGCGTTAGGCTTACTACACGAGGTGATTAATGAGTACTAAATACCTAAACAAGGTTTTATGAACCTACATCAGAGTTAAGCTAATCTAATTCGTCAGAACTTTAATCACCTCTAAATATGGTTAGGCCCAACGAAAAATTTGCCAGAGTTCTCCCTGTATTTTTAGGGTCTGAAACCTGTCATAAACCTGTATAAGAGATGATTTATCCATAAATAGCATTTCTATATCAATTTCTTCCATTCATATCATCTCATCATATCCAATCAACCATATTCTCCAATATAGACTACCTAGTCATCCACTAGGCTGAATCCAAACCATAATTCTAAAACGATCTCTCGCTTGATAAAATAATACATATATAAGATTTGTTAAGTGATACTAAATATACATAAGTGTGCTTGTTTTACATTATATAGTTCAAAAGAATATATATACAAAGCAAGAAAAATAACTGCATCATAACTGAATAATAACAACACCTCAAGTATAATAAACCTGAGGTGGATACTCTCCCTATACCTGCCTCCTCAAATTACTTAACATCCAATCATCCACTGTCTCCTCGATTTCCTGAGCAAAAAGCCCAGTGAGAACTTATAATACTAACAGGTAGTCACTAATATGAATTTAAGACAATGCAGGTTTTAAAGAAAACCGAGAAATCATAATACAGTAATGTAAAAGCATTTGGTACCTTTACTACAACATAAACCGATAACCATTCACTTACCCATACAAGTAAATATAAACTAACAACATCTCACATCATAATATTGCGTAGTGTAATCATCTTAGAGTGAAGAGGCTACGACTAGATGTTTCAGCTCCTAGTCAGTGAGCAAAATCGTGTTCCAACTTAACCGATGTGGAACCCCATCGTTAATTCCTGATTTCCGACCGAGCGACTGATTTATCGGTTTTTGTGAGAAGCACGCTGGCTCATGATTTGGGTTCAGGTGGACCCTTGACCATAATTTGCCGATGTAGCCGTTGTCGCGGTGGTCAGCCGTTTGACTTGTGCAGACATCTTAATGATCATTAAAATAATCCAGGAGTTGTCACGCTCCTCAAGTCTTCGCCTAATCTAGGCAGCATATAACCTCGACATTTCTAGAATCATACACGTACCTATCCAAACAAGGCTTTCCAAAAAGAGAAATAGAATAACCTAGATTTCAATAGTTTTCCTATATCATGAGAGTCCCATTCCTGTCATGAGACAGGAAAACATAATGAAAATACGGAACAAACCATTGTTTTTAGGAAAACTTCAATGATTTGCTCGTGTAGGCATTACAAATCCATTTTCAGATTACCAAAAGATATATAGTATAATAGTATAAGTTTTAGTAGTAGAAAATACCTTTTTCCTACAAAAACTAACAACCATGTACATGTTGTGATCTCCCAACTAATATTATTCCGGGGAAAGCCGGTAATATAATCCGGGGAAAGCCGGGTAATCGGGGGAAAGCCCGTAATATAATCCGGGGAAAGCCGGTAATAATCCTAGCCGGGGGAAAGCCCAGCATAACATATATAGTATATATTCCGGGGGAAAGCCCGTACCTAGGGAATCACCAACACATACCCAACAACTGGGAACCTCCATCCCACACATCATCTTAAAACAACTACTTCTCCCAACATATGGAAGGAAGTAAAATATATATATAAATATTATAAGAACCCCAAAATCCATTTGGTTTTGGAAATATACCCATCCCTAAAGCTCGATAACGATTAAATCTCGATTCCTTTAAAAATATAGTTTATTTAACTATAAGTAAGAAAAGAATCATTAATATACTTATATATGTATATAACTCATTCATATATATAATTATTAGAATCTAGTTATTTTAAAAATTACTATTACTGTTTTACATCACTATGTAAAACTATACTTTTGAAAAATCATTTTCACATCAATAGGACATCACAAATAAATCATGCATGCTTTACAAAATAACTAAATTTGATTTATAAATCTAAACCCTATCAAAAGCATTAAAAGTACTTTAATGGCTACAAGAAAGTATTTATAAGTTCCTACCTCAAATCCCGCAAGGCTAGCTTTTTACTGCGTTGTTCACCTCCAATTATTGGTCTTAGTACAAACTCCCAACTGAAACAACACATTTAATTCACTTTCAAAACTTAATTTAATTCATACTAATTCCATATAGAAAAGCCTAGGAATCTAAATTCTAACCTAAACAGTCACTATAAGGGTCCAGGTCCTTATCAAATTAAATAAGGGCTTTAGGACTATAACCCAATTTGCTCTAAATGTCCTCTTTAATTAATCTAGACCTCTGAATCTACAATCTAACCCAAAACAATAATTTAGGTCAAAATCAACCTTCCCAATTATAAATTTCATCAATTAAGGGTCTGAAAGGCCTAATCAAATCTTAAACTATTAACAGAAATCAACTTTAAAATTGAAAACTAAGATTAACAACATAAAATATCTAATTAAAATTAAATACAGAGCTAGGGTTTCAAATTATACCTCAATCTACAAATTAAATGGTCCCTACGAAATCCAACGGACCGTCATCAACATCATCATCTTCTTCTCTCTCTTTCTCTCCTTCTCTCTCTCCTTCTCCTCCTCTCTCTCTCTCTGTCACCGTCTCTCTCTGTCCTTCTCTCTCTCCTTCTCTCCTCTCTCTCTCTCTCCTTCCTTCTCTCCTTCTCTCTCTCTCCTTCTCTCCTCTCCTTCTTTCTCTCTCCTTCTTTCTCTCTCCTTCTCTGCTTCTCCTTCTCTCTCCTTCTCTTTCCCTCTCTCTCCTTCTCTCACCGTTTCTGTCTCTCTCTCTCTTAAAACTTAATAAGGGCGGTGGATAAAAAGGGGTTAAATATATATTAAAAAAAAACTTTAAAATTTAAAAAAAATAGTTAACTATATAGGTTATACTAAGGTGTAAGCTCAAACATACAAATTAAGTGTATACAATAGAAAGATTTATAAAATTACTCTATAATACATCACCAAATACATACCAATACATATATATAGTATATATACACAATTTGATAAAGTTTAATGGTCAAAATTAAAGTCAAAATCGCGGGTACCTTCGGTACCAATCCAAATCGTGTTCCGGGCCTTGATTTGGGATCATTTAGTATCCGATTTTTGCGCGTAAGTAGTTGAAATTCAATAACTTTTCGAGATCTATCCATTTGTACGGTTCGATTCTTCAAATTACCCTCCGATCGAAAACTCATTTATTTAATTTCAAGTTTAATTATTTAAACACTATACTTAATTATTTTAATAATTAATTGGTTTCACGGTTAAATCGTTAGATTAGACTCTAATTGACTCAGAATGACATTGACTGGTCAACTAAATTATTTTGGGTCGTTACATAAAAGCTCTTGTACCTCTTTCTTTGTTACCAGATCCAGTACTAGAGCTACTGTGTTCTTTACTTGCTTGACTTGTACTGCCACGAGCTAAGCTACCCCTTGTCCTTACTCTCTTTTTGCTCTTTCCACTGCAAGTTCTCATATTGTGCCCAACATTCCCATAAAGAGTACACTTCCTTGGGTGGTTGCTACTACTTTGATTCTCATGTGGGTCTTTTTTCCTTCTCATTTTAGGTCTCTCTGGTATTGTGTAAATAACAGGGGGTTTCATTTATGAAGTCGGCTACAAAGAGGTAAGGGAATATTTATATTAAACCCTAGGGTTATAATATAATATTAAATGGGTAATACTGATAGTGGAGTATGTGAAACATAAAAGTACTCAAAAAGGTAGGTTTACTTACTTCACCCCTTTCTCTCTGGTCTGCCAATGGGAGAATAAAACAAGCACAGGTAGTCCTATAGGTGGCCACATAGTAGTCTGCACTATAACATCTGTAAAGGCATAAATTAAAATTCAATAATGGTCATTAATGAAATTTTTTTGCAACTTTAAATAATTTTTAAAAGTGAATAAAAATAATTACTCAAGCCAATTAGGTCTCTTTGGAGACAGTGTTGCAACAACATACACACATGGGAAACCCCCCAACTGCCAACTTACACAAGATCGAACAAGTCTTTTTCTACAAATCCACAATTCACTTGCCACAATATATGAAAACTCTGAACCTCATAGTTGTAGTCACTAGTTGGTCTCTTTATGAAGTTTTCAAGAGTTTTTTACATCTTGTTCAACCACTTTTGTAAGACCTTGTTGCATTCCACACAATCATCTCCAGTAATTTCCCTAAGAAAGGAAAATGATTCCTGAAGTTCTTGTACATGTGTCTAAAATAATACCTGTGAAGATCAGAAACATTCATATGAAAAACACCAAACATAGATGAAAAGAATGGATATATATATATATAACAAGAATGTGATTGCACATGTGTAAAACAATACCCATGATCAATCTTATTCTCAAAAACATTATCCACAGCTGGTAATAACCCCTTTTGTCTATTAGAAATGAATGTGATCCTCCTTGGGTGCCTAAGGATGTATGGTGCTAGAGCTTCCAAGAATTTGGTCCAATTCTTAAGGTCTTCAGATTTGCATATATAGATTGCAAGAGGAAACAATCCATTCTTAGCATCTAAGGTTGTAGCTGCTAGAAGAACCCCACCTCCCCCCATACTTTCCCTAAAGGAAAGTACCATCCAACCCTATAATGGCTCTACACCCTTCCACAAAACTAACAAGAGATGCCTCATAACATACAAGAAGATGCTTAAAAGTCAGCTCACCATTATCTCTAGAAAAGGTTGCCAGGTTCCTTGGGTTACATGCTAATACTTGGTTGCAAAATTCAGGAACCATAATATAACTCCTTTCAAAGTTGCCATATATCCTCTCCAATACCTTCATCTTTGCTCTCCAAGCTGTTAGATATAAAATCCTAGCCTGATACCTCATCCAAACTCTAATGTGAAAATCTTCTGGAGTCCTAGAATTTTGATGATCTTTAAAGTCTTCTTCCAACACGTCTGCCACCCACCTTGCATTCACCAATGGGTGTTTATCATCTTGATGACCAACACAAGTATGTTTAGGAACCAATCTCCTAATCTTCTAAGCCTTTTGGTGAGGCAACTGTCTAGCATTGCATTCCCACTTACAATCTGCACCCTTACATTTCGACCTCATCCTATAACCTTAATTCTTTGATAACTCATATACAAATTTGTTCACAATGGCATAGGTTCTAAGGTGCAATCTATAAGCTTTTACAAAGACAAACTCCATACCCTCAGTAAGAGTAAGACCAGATACCTCTGGTTCTGGATCTTCTCCATATAAATCATCAGCATCTCTAACAAATTAATCATACATATGATGAAGAAAGTTGGGGACTTTATCCTCATCACCCTGGTTATCATCAACCCTATCTTCATCATCACTATCAAAATTAACCAAGTAAGTTTTCCACTGCTCATCATCCTCATTCTTACTGTCATCTCTATCTACAAATCTTTCCTCTACATTTATGTGGGTTGGCTCAACAAGAATACCCATCTCATCTACATCTATTTCAACACCCTTAGCATCAGCAACGTCATCATCATCATCACCATCATCATCATCATCATCATCTATACTTGCAAAAAAATATTGCTGCTCAATCTGACTTACTTGTGTAACAGCTACCCTCAAGAGTTCCTCATCCTCATCCCTACCTACATATGAAGTAGTTGTATGGGGAGGCAAGTTAGGGGTGTTCTTAGTGACACTAGCTTGTGTAAATTCCTCACCCACATCACCTGTCCTAGTATCATCTAAATTTTCTACATTAGATAATTCAACGGTCTCTCATGCCTCTTGTGATAATGCTGAACAACTGCCATCATCTAAGTTGAGAACACTCTTCACACCTATACTATGCTGCCTTTCCCTCTGCAATGCCTGTAACCTAGGACTTTTTCGAGTAACTATAGAAGTTGGGGTGATGGCTTTAAATGGATGTCTACAAAACCTGTGTGATCATCCTCTGCCTCAAGCCACATATTGAAAAAATCTATATCATTATTTATGGGCTTTCTTACTCCACCAATCACCCAACTCAATTCCATCTCAGACTATGTGAGGCCTGGAATATCTGTTTTGAGCCTCCCAACAAAAATCATTTTACTCATTTTATCCCCATCAATGTCTCTAGATTTATGTATCTTACCACTGTAGTGTACCCTTAGATTCTTTGTAGGGTACAAAAATTTATTGCTGCAAAATTTAACCCAAATAGATATATTCTATAAAAAGTACAATAATACTAACATAACTTTATACAGAATAGACGCTAGAATATCTCCGATGATGAAACCTTAAGCAAAGAAAAAGATAATAAAAAATTAGATTACTTTTCATAGTTAAATCAACTACATATATCAACCAAGTTCATCATTACAAGTAACTTTTGAGAATAATTTAAATCTAATTGCAAGTTGAATGAATCTAATTTATGGGAACAAACCTTAAGAACGTACACATTGGAAAGTTAGGATTTTTTTCATTCTCATCCGTTGGAATAAGGTACAGATAAATAGATTAGAGAGAGAAAGAGAAAATAGAGGTAGATAGATACTTACAGGTTACGATGAAACATTTTTTTAGACGCAAAGGGCATCAATCTTTTTCTCTTTGATCTCGATCTTTTACTCTCTGATCTTTAAATCGACCTACAGATGGAATAATTTTCCTCCCAAATTGAGCTTTTTGAAGAAGGAAGAACTGTCCTCTCTAGCCCGACGAGACTGCCGAAGTTTGTAGTCGAAATGGAGCTCAAGCCCCTCTCTCCACTACAACGAAGGAAAAAATTAGAAAACCCTAGTCTCTCAACATTAAACCAACCCCATTTGTGCATTTTAATCTCTGCCATCCTTTTGATGTCGTCTAGGATGACCTGTCTTTTAACCTTATGGATTGGGTTGGGTTAGTTAGAAGGGAGGGCATTTTAGTCTTTTTTGTAACACATGTAGTTCATGTGACAAAAATTGACCATTTGGATAGTTAAATGACGGTAACGTCAGCTGTGGGGGGGGAGCGATTTTCTGAAAGAATTAGGGGTAAGTGATTTATGAATTAAGAATTGGGGGGAGGGGGTGGTAAAGACAATTTGCTCAAATTTTTTGATGATTTATATAACGTCTATTTTTATCATTATTCTTAAACTGATTTTTAGTTGGATTATAAGCTTTAGAATGAGCTGATTTATTTTCTAGGATGATCTGTAAGTTAGGAAGCACTAACACATTAATTTGGGGGTGGCGCACTATTGATTGTGATATGAGTCATTCATTCAAATTATTAAAGGGAGCGGTTTCGGTGCCCTCACTATATTGCCATCATTATGACATTCTTGGGTTACCATGGCTTATGGAGCCCACATACAGATGGACCAAGGGCTGATTTTTTGTGAGGATGATCTACATAGTGAGGAGAACATCATCACAAAAAATCAACTCATTCTAAAACTGGCAATCCAATCATCCACGTGATTGAATCATTCATTTTTACCATTAAATTATATCAACGAATGATGGGGTTACAAGTTTTAGAATTAGCTGATTTTTTGTGAGAACGATGGACATAACAAGGAAAATATCATCACAAAAAATCAATCATTGATTCATCTGTATGTGGGCCCCACAAGCTATTGTAACAGTGATGGCACCGAAACCGCTCCCATTATGAAATACTGGATTAAGTGTTTGCGGTGTTAGAAGTTTTAGATTGAGCTGATTTTATTTGTACAGATGATGTATCTTTGCCCTTGCATGTATCATGTGGACAATAGTCTCCTCGTGAAAAAAAATAAAAAAATATTCAAGTGATCATGCATGCTTTCTATTTTTTTTTTGTGGTCTGGTGTTGACCTTGGTTTGGACCTCATATGGGAACTACATTGTACTTGATAAATTTTTTTTAGAATATTTAGGGAACCCTATCTCGGCGAGTTCCCCTCGGGCCCCCAAATCTCAGAGACGGGCCTTGCACCATTCAATCTAGGCCATACATTTAATAATATCGGGTGGTTCAAATTGCACTAATGTGGCAACTACATTCAATTTCTCGTATGAGATAGAAAGCCTTCCCACCATATGTAAAAAATAACTTAGGGCAAGGGTAGTGGGAGTCCAAGAATTCAAGGTTCTGAGGTTTAGAGGTGGAGACCAAATAGTGGGAGGAACGGCCATTTGATGGTCTTACCGACCATCAGATGATCATTTGTGTAATTTTTTTATTTTTTAGTCACTTTTTAAGTCTTGTACGATGATCATATAGTCGTTTATGTATTTTTTTTTATCATTTTTTAATGTCCACAATGATCTGATGGTCATAGAACAACCATCCGATCATCATTTTTCAACCCGACCATCAGATAATTGTTCCACTAAGGATCCATTGATTAGTAATGGAAAGTTGCTTAGATTCAATGATTTTTGGATCCCAAATCTATGGATCCATAGATTCTCATTCTTTTACTCCTAAATCTAGATTTAAACAACTCCCAACCCAAACCCATTGTCCTCCTCTCCCTCCATTCTCTCTCTCTCTCTCTCTAGAAACTCTGGGAAATGTTAGGGATATTAAGGTTGAACACTGCTAGGGAAGTTTTGGGTTGTTTTAGTTAACTTTTGGATTTTTTAANCCCCAACGATCTAAACAACTCCCAACCCATACTCACCCCAATTGGTGAACTGAGCGAGTCGAGCTTCCGTGTCGAACCAGACGAGATTTTGGCTGTAAATTTCATGCTTCAGCTCTACTACTTGTTTGATTCGACTACAGTTGTAGTAGAGGGAGCCCTCCAACTCGCTACACAAGGAGAGTATGAAGCGAGGGGTGAGTTACTATGACTGGTTTAATGAAAGGAAATTTTTTTAAAAGAAGTGCAGAGTCCCAAAACAAATACGTTCTCTTCTCTCTCTTTCCTCTTCTTCTTCTTCGTCTCTCTCGCCTTCCCTCGCTCATCCAAATTGAACTCAATTAGCAAATAACTGATTTAATCTTTCTTTAATTTCTTCTGAATTGAACTCAACGAACCCTAAGCTGTACCCAATTCAAAAGTATTTGTTAGAACTTCTTAGAACAGTTAGAATCAAAACTGCTGTAGAGTAAAATCATCACCCGCTTTTGCTAAAAAAATAAAAACTTAAAACTTTAATAGTTTCTTTCTTTAATTCTTCATCGATTTTAAACTCATCCCAGGATAGTAGTAAACTAGTAGTGTTAGTTTTCGGTTTAGGGTTTCAATAATCTCCAGAGAAGAAGAAGAGATTATAGAAATTGCAGAAAAATATGTTCACTTTTCTGCTTCATCACTGGTCTCATTGCTCACGGCATCACAATTGCCACCAAATTCAATCCCCTCCTTCAAAATCCCCCAAGTTTTGTTTTAATGTGCTGATCAAAACGCTTGGATTGAAAGACATAAAACACAAGATTAGGCCAAAATGTTTTCTTAGGATTTCAGTTTTTAGCTACAATTTCACTTACATAATATGGATTTTGATTTTGGGATTTGCCTACGATTTACAAGCTGATAGTCAAATACAAGGAATAGTTGAAGAGGTGGGAGAGGAAAGCAGAGATTAGAAGAAGAGGTGAGAGAAATTCTGTTAAATTCTTTTCTTTTATATTTTTTAAAAACAAAAGAAACCTATTAAAATAAACTTTGACGGATTCCGCACAAATATGGAGAGAGTAAGAAGGAAACGAATATTTTTGAAATTTTTTTGCCATGAAAAAAATTAGAGAGACAGAGATGTGGGTGAAGCTGTACGTGTAGTGTGGGTGAAATAAATGAGTCATATTGTATTTGGTGGGTGTAATTAAAGAGGAAAAAAAACTGGAAAAAAAAAAAGTTGTGAGGAGAACCTTACATCACATGGGGGGTGAAATACTTCATACTTGGTCCCTGTTAGTGGGATTGATCAATCCATAACAATTTTTAAAGCTATTTTATTAGGGATAATTTGGGGATAAAACTATGTCTGAAAAAATTAATTTTCTTTGATCTTTGTGATGAGGATGACACTTTCTAAAGCCATATGACAGTGGATTGTGAAATTCTATATGAATTTCGGAAACAGTAGTGCTAGGGTTACCGAAAAACCTACAGAATAATCTATAGAAATGAACAATTTTTAAGTTTGACGCAAATCACGAAAATGTGTGAATACACACTACCGTCAAATTTCAATTCTGTATGTTTTTGTGTAGGATTCTGCTGTAACTTGTAAGTATGGCCAGGGACGGAGCTACATGTCAATTCGGTGGGGCACGTGCCCCACCCAAAAGTTTTAATTAAAAAATCTGAAGTATTAGATCTCTTTCTATCTAAAAGTGCCCCACCCTTTCTAACAATAAAATATATTATATGTTGTCCTTTTCTTACTACTTGGCAAGTTATAATTCGTTTTAGAAATTGTAGACTCCACTTTACTTTTTGGGTCAGCTGAAATTAGGTCAATCCCTCCTTATTTTATATGTTTCATCTTTTTTTACAACTGTTTTACAAGTATTTCTCTTTTGCCTTACTTATAGTCGACCCCACTTTTAATCTTTTGAGTTATTCATTTATTTGAAACACTTTTTATTCTTTTTTACACGGTTTTTTTTTTCAACGAGCTTTTCATCTTCCTTCAAGTCTTTTGACTCTTGTGTTTCAAAAAAAACCCTAGAAAGCTAAGAAAAAAAGTGGAGCTATTCTTATACATCAAAATAAAATTGAGATTGAGAATCAACTATCAAGTAAGATTCATCTTCAATTTTTGTTGTAAATTCTTCTTATTAATTCTTAATTTTTTTCTGTTTTAGTTTTGTCATTTATTTGTGTTTTAGGTTAAGTGCATACATTATATTATTATAAACAAGTAACATATCTTTGCTTTTAGTATTTTTGATCTTCTATTTTTCTTTTCAATCTCATAGAGATGGAATAATGGTAGTTTGATTGTTGTCATAGTGAAATTTTAAAACCTTTATTTGTCGATAATTATTGTTTTAATTATTTATTATATTAAGCAGGAGAAAAGAGTAGAAAAATTTGTTAGTAGATTGTGGCTTAGAAACCATGATTTTTTTTTTAAAGTTCTCTAAATGCCCCACCCAAAAAAAATTTCTGGCTCCGCCACTGAGTATGGCATTATCCTTTCGAAAAATGTAGCATCAACGTTTTTATGCACCAAACCTTCTATTTGACCACAATCAAGATTGAAGATCAAAACTGTACATCTTTGAATAACAAATCCCAAATCAATTTGTGTAGGTGCAGGAGAGAGATCACCTCCATCATCTATAAACAATGAGTGCTGCTTTTTGGACTCACAGACTTACAAAACAAATGCGCGACCCTTATATGGCATAGTGGGTCCCACTGCCACCATCTGGCACCAATTTTGTAAGTCTGTCGGTCCAAAAAGCTTTATTGATAAACAATTCATTGGGTCCCACCTACCTTCTTACCTATCCAACAGATGATATTAATTCTAACCGGATGAAGCATATTCTACGAATAGTCAAACAAATCAACGGCCAAGATCATCTACAATAGAAACAAGTCATTTGTATAAACTCACATTTTAGAATTTGCATATTAAAAATTCAGAGAGAGAGAAAGGGCGAGAAGGTGTTTTTGCTGAGAGACCTTCTTCTGCTAAGAGATACCGACTGGGGGTGTGTGTGGGTAACTTTCGCAGAAGGGGGCTCTCTCTTTTTTGAGAAGAAACCAAGAAAAAGCCACAAAATGAAAACCCTAATTTTAATCTTTAACTAGGGTTATTTTTTATACAAAGCTTCTTCAATTCGGACTCGTTGATGTAATCAAACACGGAACCGATTATCTTTTTCTTGGGGTTTTAATTTTCTTTCCCGGTCGTTGAAGATGGAGTATTATAGATTCGTTTGAAACTATATTTTATCTAAGTCGGTGAGTCTGTTTCGTAAATTTACTCATTCTTTCTCTCTCTCTTCAGGTAGTTTGATTCCTGGGTCTTCTCTGTTTCTCACATAGGTAAGCAAATACTGGGTTTTTTTTTGTTTAATCGAATCTTATGTGAGTACGAAGAAGAGTCAGGATTCTATCAATGATTTCTTTGTTGGGGTTGTCCACAAATTAGGGATTTGTTGCTGATTCTTATCAGAGTTTGGGGAAATTAGGTTTTTTCAGGGTTTGTTATGGAATTCGGTACTGGTTCTGTTGATAATTTGGGTAGATTGTTGTGGATTCTGGAGTAATTAGGGTTTCCTCGCGGATTCTGATTTTTGAGTAATTAGGGTTTTTTCGCTGATAAAAAATAAGGGTTTTTGAGTGTTTGATTCTGGAATTCTCTTGTTTGTGGTGATAACTAAGGCCGATTTTGGTTTGGGGATAAGATGAGTTCGAATATGACTGAGGGTTTTGTTCCTGGAGGGAAATTACTGGTTCATATTGCAGAAAATGGGCATTCTTTTGAGCTTGATTGTGATGAATCAACCCTAGTTGAATCAGTCCAGCGATACATGGAATCAGTTTCAGGGATTAATTTCAATGATCAACTTCTTCTCTGCTTGGACATGAAACTTGAATCACAAAGACCCTTATCAACTTACAAACTTCCTTGTGATGATCGCGAGGTTTTTCTTTATAACAGAGCGAGATTGCTCAATGATTCACCTCCTCCATCGCCAGAACAAGTAACTCTCCCAGAAATCCCTAGCCCTCCATCGCCATCTTCGTCCAGAAATTCGCATCCATTGGATGATGCTTCAGATCCTGCTCTCAAAGCATTACCTTCATATGAGCGACAATTCCGATACCATTTTCAGCAAGGTCGTACTATCTATAACCTTACACAAGCCAAAATCGAGACTTGTGAGCGGTTTTTGAGAGAACAGAAGGTGCAAGAGAGGGCATTAGAGACTGCTAGAGGTAGTATGGATCATTACTATAGAATGATTCAACAAATGTACACAGATTTCATGAAATGTTACTCACAGCAGCATCGGTATCATTCGGATCTTTTGATTAATTTCGGAAGAGATATAGAGAAATTAAGGTCATGCAAGCTTCACCCGTCTTTACAAACAGAAACCCGGAAATGCTTGCTGGATTTTGTGAAGGAAGAGAATTTGTGGAAGTGGGTTGAGAATTGTAACAGCTCCCATAAGCAGTTTGAGACTAAAGTTTCGCAACTCAAGCAGATGTTTAATGAACTGAAGCGGAGGGTTGAAGATTTATTCTCTTCTAAGGCTTTATCTGCTATTAGAGACTTGGAATTGATGATCAAAGACTCTCAGAGACATGTCAATGAGCAAAAAAGTATAATGCAGTCTTTGAGGTTAGTTTCTTTTTTCTATCTATTTTGCTTGACTAATTTTTTTCTTGCTTCAGACTAGTTGGTTTAGCACTGATAAAGAACAATTTGACATTAATCAGGATTTTTGTTTTTTGGTGTAAATGATCCTCATAGTTAAGAGATTATCCTTAACAAAATCATCCCTTGCTTCATTTTATTGTGTGCACAATTTCGGTAAGGTTATATGTCACAATAATATCATATGAATGAGTTATAACTAATAGATAACTTATATATCTCAAATTGAAATTCTAGAAGTAGGCAACAACCTTACTTAATTGCATAATATCTATTAAATGATTGAAAAACACGAATAATAATAATTTTTTTTAAAAGCGACTTTGTACCAAAAAAATAAGGTTACCATCTGCTAGTATCATGCAGTATAAAAGCATATCATTAAGATTATTCAAAAGGTAGCTTTAGCGATCTCTCGTTTTTTTTAACAAGTATTAGAACAAAGGTGATCGATCATCTCTCTGCCATCCAACATATATTCATTATGACGCCGCCCAATTTATCATCGCTTCCTTGATATATACTTCCTCTATTGTGTACTTCGAACTAGCCTTGTCCTCCTCTTGTTCCTATACTGAAACCCTTGTTGCCCTTGTTGCCCTTGAGCTAGATTCGACTCTCTGTGTTCTGTAAGACCTAAACTCTTTTCAGAACAAGAGTAGATATTCATGATAAGGCTTTTTAAATAGCAAGGCTAGTTTTAATGCAAGGTCAAATGGTGAGTCTAACTGAGTCATGTGCTTTTTGCGACTTGTGCCTTAGCTGAGACGTGCTTAAGGCACATCAACATGTACGCCTCCTTTCCCCTTGTGCCTTCTGCCTTGTGTGTAGTGAGGCGAATGCCTTTGTAATGTTAGTTAGAAGTATCTTACCTATGCTTGGTAGACTACAAATTGGTATGTTTATCTCTTTCTTTTTGTCTTTCGTGCTAGAGAAATGTAGAGAGGATCATTATCAAAAAAAAAATAAATGTAGAGAGGATTGGTTGTTTCCTGCTTCTATGTGGACCTTTGAGGAACTCTTTCTTATTAGGAACTGTTGTTAAGACATTATAGAAATAGGTTGAAATGTCTTCAGAAATTGATGATTACCACCAAGTTCATACACACATTGTCCTTTGGTTAGTCGAATTGAAATGTTAAGGTTTCTTGTTTGTATTGTCCTTACCATATTTAAGTTCTATATATTTTAATGCGAAGGTGCTAACCTTTCTCACTTCTTTTATTAGAAAAATTGAAGTTGATGTCATCAGCCAATTGAATCACGAGCTTGTTAACTGCAAACATAATTTGATGTTACTGTTCTATTATTGATACTACAACGTAGTTTGCACCAGTGACCAAAATTTAACTGTGTTTTATGCAGCAAAGATGTCAGCACAGTGAAGAAGCTTGTGGATGATTGTCTGAGCTCCCAATTGTCTGCCTCGCTTCGTCCTCACGACGCTGTCTCAGCTTTGGGTCCTATGTACGATGTCCATGACAAAAGTCACCTACCTACAATGCAGTCTTGTGATCGTGCAGTTTCGAAGCTGCTAGATTTCTGCAGGGGTAGAAAGGATGAAATGAACTTATTTGTGCATAATTGCATGCAAAAGGTGGCGTACATTCAGTTTACAATCAGAGATCTTCGCCTACAATTTCCAGCATTCAAAGAGGCAATGGCACGTCAGGATGATCTATTTGCAGATTTAAAATTGGTTCGTGGCATTGGTCCCGCATATAGGGCCTGCCTTGCTGAAGTGGTGAGACGGAAAGCTTCTATGAAGCTCTACATGGGTATGGCTGGACAGTTGGCTGAAAGACTTGCAACAAAGAGGGAAACCGAGGTCAGAAGACGGGAAGAATTCTTAAAAATGCAGAGCGTTTATATACCCCGGGATATATTAGCTTCCATGGGATTGTTTGATACTCCAAATCAATGTGATGTTAATATTGCTCCTTTTGACTCTAACTTGCTTGAGATTGATATATCTGACCTAGACCGTTATGCCCCTGAATATTTGGTGAGCATGTCGTCTAAAGCTGAGAAACATGGAACTTCAAAGGGATCCTTTTCCATGTCCAATGATGGTTCCCAATTGGCTGATGCTGAAGACAGTACTGGCAGTACTGGTGAGAAATATGATTCGGAGGAGCTCCTCGAGGGCTGTGAGTCAGTGGAAATTGCTGGAACTAGCAAGATGGAAGTTGAGAATGCAAGGCTGAAAGCTGATCTTGCTTCTGCGTTAGCCCTGATTTGTTCTTTTAATCCTGAAATAGAGTTTGAATCACTGGATGACAGTAAGCTAGAGAGTATACTTAAAAACACAGCTGAAAAAACAGCTGAAGCCTTGCATCTGAAAGATGAATATGGCAAACACCTTCAGTCTATGGTAAGGATGAAGCAGGTGCAGTGCATGTCGTATGAGAAACGCATTCAAGAGCTGGAACAAAGATTGTCCGATCAATATTTGCAAGGGCAGAAGCTTACACATAGCAAGGATGTGTCTGATTCTGTTCTTTCGACTGTAAAGACTGAGGACTGCAAGTCTGAAATATCAGGGGATGGAGAAGCCAACATGCCTTACATATCCAGTGAGCCTATGGATGAGGTCTCTTGTACATCTGCGTCTTTAGATGCAAAGATAGATCTGTTCCATGGACAATCTGGCAAAGCCCGAGAAGGTGCAGATGAGAATATGACAGATTCTGTGGGCCTGCTAAATCTGCAGTTAGATTCATCTATGATGGAGCCACATCGAGATGAACTGCAATTAGGTGATAAAGATGGGAAAAAGAAGATGGTGGAGCAGTTGAGTTTTAACCTAGAGAGTGGCTCTACTGCTGAGAGCATAACAGAGCCTCTTAATATGTTACCCTGTGAGATTATGGCGAAACCAGGTTCAACTACAGAACTGGGGAGAGATCTTATGTTGGAACTGCAAAGTGCACTTGCAGACAAGTCAAATCAGTGCAATGAAACTGAAAACAAGCTCAAAGCTGTGCTGGAGGAGGTCACCAACCTCAGGAGAGAGTTGGAGATCAGCAGGAAGCTCCTAGATGAGTCTCAGGTACTTCTGGATGTATGATGAACTTCTTTTACCTTATGGACTTAGTTTCCTAGGAATATGCAGTAGTAGAATAGTTGAATCATGTTTTTCAGAATGAAAATGTTTTATGTTTATCGTTTTCTTTTTTTAATTGGAATACTTTTACTTTACCAACCATTCAGAAATATTTTTGCTCATGGTGTTTATGGATATTTGTTATTTTAGAAGCTTTGATTTTTCTCTTTTTGGTTTTGGGAAACATTATATTTCACAAGATTGTGTTGCCCGTGCTATAGCATGGGCTGAATATTTTAAAAATGAAAAAGTAAAAAAAAACATTAAAAAAATTATAGAGAAATTTGTCATTTATTATAGTGATCTTAATTATATATTTAGAGAAGTTTGTCATTTAAAAGAACAGAATAGTGGAGAGATATTTATGGAGATTAATAAGGGGAAAATTTATGTGCTATAAAAAATACTTTTATTTAAAAGAAGAGAATAGTGGAGAGATATTTATAGAGATTAATATGGAGAAAATTTTGAGTAAGATATTAAAACGGTGAGGGAGTTTGTAGGATGTGGGTTTTCATAACTCACACCTAAGAGGTGAGGGTTATAATAATCCGAGGTGTCAATTATTATATATATAATTGGTTAATGCTATTAAATGTGGAAGGATTGAATTTTGTCTCCTTATTCTGAGGACTTCTTTTCATATAATCAGCTGACATTTGTATGTTAGTTTTTTATATGGATTGTAGGTGTTTTGTTTTTTGTTTTTCCAGGTAAAAGTTCTTTATATATATTTGATGTGACCTTAGTTCGTCATTCTTGATTTCCTTCCTTTCTTGGGAGGTATTGGGAACCTCTATGCGTGTGGTTTACCAAATAACCTTTGCATTAATAAAAGCATGAAAGCTCCGAGTCATACAGCTCATGTCTAAATCATGCATCTAGCCTTCTCTAATGCCTCAAGATAGATGAGTGCACCTTACTTTAGTAATGCCCAACTGAGGTCAGTTGGGCAGGTTAGGAGTCGGCCTTAGCCCAGCCCATGCTCATGCAAAAGCTGCTATGCTCTACCGCAACCCAAGTTGGGTTGATCGAAATATCGAATTGTAGAAAATGGAGACGAATGGTTAGCTGCTTTTGAAAATTTCATTAAATTGATTGTCTGGCAAGAAGAATAAATGGATAAAAAATGGAGACCCATGTACCGAACCAGCCTCAGTAATTTTTGATAAGTAATTGCTTTAGTTACTTGCTTTATCATCCGAGTTGATTCAAACTTGGACCTGAACGATCTGGACTCAGTGATCAAGTCATTAGTCCATGATGTGGACCAACCTATGATAGTTCTGTAGACAATGGACACCAGTCTTGTGCTGCATTTGAAGTGGAATACCATAAATTGATCCATCACATATGAAACAACATGACACTAGAAACACTCCAGAGTGGGCTTAACTAGCACTTTATGATCTTTTATGGTATTAGTTTTTTATTTTATTAGTTTGTGTATAACATTGTTTGATGTTTATTTTCTTTAGTTGGAGACATGCTTATGTGAACCATCTAGTATGTTTCTCTCTTCTTCAATCAGAATAGTTTGAGTCACTATGGGCAACTTTTATATTTTATGTAATCAGTACCGTACAGAAGCAATATTCTGCCCTTGATGTAACTCTTTAGTTTATTTTCTACTCTACAAATCTTCCTTGGTGCGTATTCTGATGTATTCATTCTCTAACAAGCAGATGAATTGTGCTCACTTGGAGAATTGCCTGCACGAAGCAAGAGAGGAAGCCCATACTCATCTCTGTGCTGCTGATAGGAGGGCTTCAGAGTACAGCACGCTGCGTGCCTCTGCTGTGAAAATGCGTAGCCTTTTTGAAAGACTTAGGAACTGTGTTACTGCTTCTGGTGGAGTGGCTAGTTTTGTCGACTCCTTGCGTGCTTTAGCTTTCTCTTTGACAAAGTAAGTTGCTTGCTTAATGCTTGTGAGGTTGAGATGTCTTAGTACTTCTTGTTATTCTGTGTTCATCTTTAGTTTTGTTCTTATCTTATGAGGATGCACGTTGTTTGGGTAATTTTTGTGTTTAGCTGTATTTCTCGACTTCTATATAGACCAATTTCCAGAAGTCATTAATCTGTCTCATCCAGATATAGGACTGTTTGTTGGAACATCATCCATTAAGTATACTTTCCACCTATCTGACTTGCATGTGTATTTTTTAGGAATCCCTAATCAGTATCCCCTCCCTATGGTGGCTCTTTGTAGGGAGTTTTGTAACTTATTCCTATTCGATGCAACAAATTACTTGATAAATAAATAAAAGAAGGAAAAAAAGAAAACAAAACTTATATTCTGTCGTTGTTCCTCTTGTATTTCTAAATCCTGATCTTCAGAAGTAAAGCTTTTAACTTTGGGACATTGTAGTTTTCTTATGGAGTGTGTACAATTTCTTATTTTCAGCTCTGCTAATGATAATGAAGACGAGAGTACTGCTGAGTTCCGGGCTTGTATCCGGATCCTCGCGGACAAAGTAGGTTTTCTATCTCGGCACCGTGCAGAGCTGTTAGAGAGGTGCTCAAGGGCTGAAGCGGCACATGGACACCTCACAAAGGAGCTGGAAGAGAAGAAAGAGCTGGTAAAAAGCTTGTATGCGAAGCATCAACTTGAAAAGCAAGTAAGTTATCCAACCTGTAAATGGTGCTTTATCCTTCAATTTCATAGTGTACGTTGGAACCTTTAATCATATAAAACTCTTTCCTCAAATTGTTAAGACTTATTATCTTTTTCTTACACACCTATAAAATTAGAAAATCCTTTCTTTCTTAATTTTATCCAAGTTTTATCTCTAGAATGGGTGCAAGTGTATAGCCATGTTTTAACTGAAACAGTCGATGAGTTGCTCGGCTGTGTACGGATTATGGACCTTGGTTGCATTGTACGGTTGTACAAGCATTACTAGGTTTAACCTGCGCCTTCAGCTCAGAGGACGACCGAGATTTATCTTTCAAATTGTATTATAAGATGGACGGCCAAGATTTTCTTTATGAACTATTTGGAAACGAGGAATTCTTTTATTCCATTACTAATTCATTGATCTCTCAACAGGCAAACAAGGAGAAGATATCTTTTGGTCGTTTTGAAGTCCACGAGATAGCTGCCTTTGTCCTCAACAAGGCAGGGCACTACGAGGCAATCAACCGAAGCTGTCCTAACTACTACCTCTCTACCGAATCCGTGGCCTTATTTGTAGAACACCTTCCAAGCAGACCCGCATACATTCTTGGGCAGATTGTGCACATTGAACGACAAACTGTGAGACCTCCCCAACCTCTCTGGTCCGAGCATGGCGTCGATCAAGTAGAACACCTTAGCTCCGATACAGCTACTACGACCCGTCGCTTATCTCTTGGGACAGGATCTGCTACTTCAAACCCATATAATCTTCCGATTGGCTGTGAATATTTCATCGTAACAGTAGCCATGTTACCTGACACCACCATCCATTCACCACCTCCTTCCTGATCCTGCTGTGAACAGACGACATGATGGAAGAAACCCAAGTGTACATACTATAATTATATATACATGCAAAGAGAGAACAGACTCTTTGTCTTTGGGTGGGAATGGGATGTTAAATTACTCTCTGTACATTCTGCTGCTGATCATTTGTTTCTTTCAAACTTCTCTTCTGTATATACCAAGTAGTTTAACTCTTTCCTTAATGTGATTAAAATTTGTGAATATTTCAAACCTGCTTAATCTTTTCAGTTTGGCTGCCCGCCTCTGAGATTTGCAGATTTATTACAGAACTGGTTTCGGTGCTCAATGGGATTTTATGGTAAATGTGGATGATTCCTTCATAACCTAGCGTGTAATCTGAATGTTATGTGTTGATGTTTGACAGTGGTGCTCAAGTTCTATTTTGCAGGTTCAGATTATCTAAGAGTAAGAAGGCTACCGTAACAGGACTACCTGTACATGTTGTCATGGATAGTCGAATTCAGAATTAATTTGTGGTGAATGGAGATCACTGCATGATCTTTCTTGGATGTATTGTAGATTTGAATCACTTGGGGAAATTTTCTCACCATGTTAATTCAGGGCCGTTACACATGATCTTCAGAATTTGAAGCCCTGCTTGTGACTTCTCAAGATTTGCTTAGATATTGGATCAATTCTTGATCTACTATGATGTGGTCCTTCTTCCTGCAAGACTCCGAAAAAACCCTTTTGCTATTTTTTTCTTTTCTTTTCTTTTTTGCATGGCAAAATTAACCTTTGCAAGTTTTCTCAATTCTCACAGATGAAGTTTTCTAATACACTATATAAATAGTTTCTAAATAAAGTGTAATTTGTCATAGCATGCGTGTCAGAAGTGATGGGTTGCTGCACGCATACCTTGGTGGATGTTCCACCATACTGTGCGTGTTATCTACGGCATGCGCAACAGCATGCGGGATTCTCTCGATCCCTCAACCCGTCCCTATATATATGTGTGTGTTGCTTTGTATAGTTACAGTGAAAAAAAATATACGACTAAGTTAATACATGCGTTGAGAGTTAACAGTGAGATACTTAACCATATATATGTTGAAAGAAAAATCCACAGAGAGATATGTTATGAATGATGTACGAATGTGCATATACTATCAGTGAATAAGAGATACCTCTTCCCACTTCTCTCGATATATATATTCTGCGTACCCAGAAATTACAACAC
>MVGT01002037.1:63240-75638 GCA_002174775.1 Macleaya cordata
CAAGGAAATACAAGTGTACAAGGAGTTTACACTCACTACCTCTCTTCTCACAAGAGATTACACTCTAGAGACTATCTCAAGAGAGATTACACTCTCTCTATCTCTTCTCTCTCTCTTTCCCTCTCTTAGCTTATAGCTTAAACTTAGTACGAGAATTAATTATAAATGAAGTAGAGGAGAGCTTATTTATAGGCTCATTAGCCTACTAAGACAAATCAGATAGCAGCTGCATGCACCTCCTTTCGGTGGTCATGCAGCAAACCAAGACTTAAGGTGTCTAAACCACCTTACTAAACTATGGGCATCTATCTTTGATTGTTCCCAAAGTCAAAGAAAGGGGCTGGAGTGGTTGCCTCCCTTCTAGAATGAACCAGCTGGTGGGTTGATAGAGAGCTCCACCAACTAACAATCTCCTAATGGAGTCGAAAGAACCTCAACCCCGGAGCTGTAGTACACTATCACCTTCCCTTTTCAAACTGGATTGTCAGTGCTAACTGAATCTCCTTGATGCGGCTCACCTCCTTGTCTCTCAGAATAAGAGACCCACTGAAGCTTTGCAAAGCTTCACAAAGCTTCANCTTGTTATGGGTCACCAACCAAACATTTCACACTTGCGTGTATTTGGTTGTGCTGTGCAAGTTCCTATTGCCCCTACGCGACGCACCAAGTTTGGTCCTCAGCGTCGGCTGGGAATATATGTTGGCTTTGATTCACCTTCTATTATTCGTTATCTTGAGCCAATGACAGGAGATGTTTTTACCGCCCGTTTTGCGGACTATCATTTTAATGAGACAGTCTTCCCGTCATTAGGGGGAGACAATCCGTCGTCAGCAGAACGGCGTGATTCGTCGTCAGAAGAACGACATGCGATTTCCTGGATCACACCATCTATGTCTCATCTTGATCCTCGTACCAATGCCTGTGACATTGAGGTGCGGAAGATTGTCCATCTTCAGGAAATTGCCAATGAAATGCCTGATGCATTTAATGACGCAGCTAAAGTTACCAAGTCATATATACCTGCTGCAAATGCTCCAGCTAAACTTGATGTCCCGGAGAGACATGCTGTAAGAGCTGATGTCCCAAGAGGGCATGTGACCCCAGTAGGACAACTTGCAGCAAATGAGTCGTCTAATGCACGCCAAAAGCGTGGGCGACCTCTTGGTTCGAAAGATTCTGTTCCCAGGAAGAGGAAATGCCAATCAATAAATGTAAATACTCTCGGAGAGAGCATCATTGAACGATCCACATTCTCTGAAGATATGCCTCTTGAAGAAGGCAAATCCCCAGGAGAGGGACCGGTACAATCCCCAGGAGAGGGAAATGAGGAAATCTCTATAAATTATGCATGTACCGGAGAAATGTGGAATCGCAATGAAATAATTGTCGACGATATTTTTTCCTTCTCAGTAGCTACTGACATCGTCACAGAGAACGATGATATTGAGCCACGCTCTATAGAGGAATGTCGACATAGAACTGATTGGGCAAAATGGAGAGAAGCTATCCAAGCAGAGTTAGCTTCCCTTGCAAAGCGTAAAGTGTTTGGACCGGTTGTATAAACACCCGCGAATGTGAACCCAGTGGGAAACAAATGGGTCTTTGCAAGAAAACGTAATGAGAAAAACGAGGTCGTTCGCTATAAGGCACGACTCGTGGCACAAGGTTTTTCACAGAGACCTGGGATTGATTATGAAGAGACATATTCTCCTGTTATGGATGCAATTACTTTCAGATATCTGATCAGTCTGGTAGTCTCAGAAAGACTCGACATGCATCTGATGGATGTGGTCACTGCGTATCTGTACGGGAAGTTAGATACAGATATTTATATGCGAGTCCCGGAAGGGTTATTTTTACCTGAGGGAAGACCACGCCATTTGTATTCACTTCAGCTCAAAAGAGCTTTGTATGGATTGAAACAATCCGGGCGGATGTGGTATAATCGCCTTAGTGAATACCTGATAAAGGAAGGATATACAAACGATCCCATTTGCCCCTGCGTTTTTATAAAGAAATCAGAATCTGGATTTGCTATCATCGCTGTGTATGTCGATGATATAAATTTAATCGGGACTCCTGAAGAGCTCCGTAATGCTGCTGAATACCTGAAGAAGGAATTCGAGATGAAAGATCTCGGGAAAACGAAATTTTGTCTCGGCTTGCAGATCGAGCATAACTCAAGTGGAGTTTTAGTCCATCAAACGGCATATACTGAGAAGATCTTGAAGCGTTTTAACATGGACAAAGCACATCCATTGAGTACTCCTATGGTTGTGAGATCTCTTGATATTGAGAAAGACCCATTCCGACCAAAGGAAGAAGATGAAGCACTACTTGGTCCTGAGGTACCATATTTGAGTGCAATCGGCGCATTGATGTACTTGGCCCAATGTACCAGACCAGATATTGCATTTGCAGTAAATCTGTTAGCTAGGTTCAGTTCTGCCCCGACAAGGAGACATTGGGCAGGTGTCAAGCAGATTCTCCGATATCTCCGCGGAACTACAGACATGGGATTATTCTATCAGAGAAACCCATCCAACGGCTCACAGATGATGGGATACACGGATGCCGGATATCTCTCCGATCCCCACAAAGCTATTTCCCAATCTGGTTATGTTTTTACAAGTGGAGGTACTGCATTCTCTTGGCGATCCAACAAGCAAAGTCTCCCAGCCACCTCTTCGAATCATTCGGAGATTATTGCATTGCATGAATCCAGCCGGGAATGTGTATGGCTACGATCACTGATTGGGCATATCAGAAGCTCTTGCGCTCTTCCCCCCGTCACTAATATTCCAACCGTCATTTTTGAAGACAATGCCGCTTGTATATCACAAGTCAGAGAAGGCTACATCAAAGGTGATAGAACCAAGCATATTTCGCCGAAGTTATTTTATTCTCATCATCTTCAGAAGAACCGTGAGATTGATATCCAGCAGATACAATCCTGTGAGAATCTTGCTGATCTATTCACCAAGTCTCTGCCTACGGCAATGTTCAGAAAGCTGGTTTATGGTATTGGCATGAGACAGATCTATCATCAAACAGACTGATTTGAGTGCCTGCTCAATCAGGGGGAGTATTCCGACGCCTACTTTTGTCTAACTGGACCTGATCGCGCTGTACTCTTTTTCCTTTGTCAAGGTTTTGTCCCTCTGGGTTTTCCTTGTCAGAGTTTTTAATGAGGCAGCTTATGCGAGTCCAGCACTATCCTAAGTCTATTGTACTCCTTTTTCCCTTCGCTCAGGTTTTGTCCCTCTGGGTTTTCCTGGCAAGGTTTTTAACGAGGCAATTATCTTAGAATGGTGGACATCCAAGGGGGAGTGTCATAACATGCGTGTCAGAAGTGATGGGTTGCTGCACGCATACCTTGGTGGATGTTCCACCATACTGTGCGTGTTATCTACGGCATGCGCAACAGCATGCGGGATTCTCTTGATCCCTCAACCCGTCCCTATATATATATGTGTGTTGCTTTGTATAGTTCCAGTGAAAAAAAATATACGACTAAGTTAATACATGCGTTGAGAGTTAACAGTGAGATACTTAACCATATATATGTTGAAAGAAAAATCCACAGAGAGATATGTTATGAATGATGTACGAATGTGCATATACTATCAGTGAATAAGAGATACCTCTTCCCATTTCTCTCGATATATATATTCTGCGTACCCAGAAATTACAACATAATTTTTGTTATTTGATAATATTTTCAGAGATTTGGGGAAGGATTTGCATGCAGCTCACTTTTAGGCCCAACCAAGTGACCAACAAGTGGGAAACACTTGCATTCTGCACATGTGATTGAATTTGTGTTGTATTTGAATGACAAATATATCCTGGATGCTAGCAAGCAACTCTCCTTAAAAGAATATTACATCAGCACTCATTCCATTTCAATTCTCTTAAATGGCACCCCAGGCGCCCCTTATAATCCGACCAGAGGATTGAGACAGGGGGACCTATTTTCCCATCCCTCTTCCTCATCTACATGGAAGCGCTTTCTAGGCCGTTTATTAATGCAAAGGACCAAAAGAAAATCTATGGAATTAAGGTGGCAAGGCATAGTCCCTCCATTTCACATCTACTATTTTTTGATGATTGCTTCTTCTTTGCCAGAGCAAATTTAGTGGAGGCTAGAAACCTTCTTCACCTTCTCAATATGTTTTGCCAGGCATTTGGGCAACTGATCAACTTTGATAAATTTGGTATTTTCTTTAGCCTAAATCTCCCAAACAAGCTTGGACGAATGCTTATTAAAAGCCTAAGGATTAAGAAAATACCAATCACAGATAAGTACTTAGGAGCCCCCTCTTTTCATCAATAAATCCAAAGTGAAATATTTTGAATCTCTCATTGTTAGTCTTAAAGCAAGACTGCAAAACTAGAGAGCAAAAGTCTTATCCCAGGCAGGTAGAACAAACCTCACGAAGACTGTTCTAGGAGTCATGCCTATTTTCCTCATGGCTTATTATGCCATACCTAAAACTGTATCAAACCAAATCACCTCCATTCAGAAGGATTTCTGGTGGGGTAAATAAGAACACTCGAAAGAGCTCTATATCAAAGCATGGAGCTCTCTCTGCAAACTAATCAAATTAGGAGGTCTCGAATTTAGAGACATCCAACTGGATAATCTGGCTCAACACTCACGCATAAGTTGGAGATTAGTCTCACATCTGAACCTTCCATGCAGTAAAATCTTTAAGTCTAAATATTTTTCCAACTATGACACTCCTCTCAACCCAACATCAAAACAACGGGCTCATGGATATGGGCCTGTATAAGAAAAGGTCTAGCCCAGATTACCAACCATCACATCTGGGACATTGGCACAGGTACTTCTGTACGCATATGGGAAGACAAATTGATCCCTGGTACCCTAACCCTGCCCCAACCCCCATCTGTGATGGAAAAACCCCCCACACATGTAAGCCATCTAATAAACTAAACAAATCTAACTTGGGACTTGGAAGCCCTTAACTCTCTGTTTCCTATGGATATAATCTCTCAAATAACAAGCATCGGATTATATCTTACAAAGGTTGACTATATTAAATGGTCCCTAACTTATTCGGGGTCTTTCACTGTCTAATCACTCTATAATTACCTTATAACTCCCAAACAAGGAGCACAGATACCTGTCACACCTTCACCTATTTGGAAGCAAATATGGAGTATTAACACATCTCCAAGCGTTAGATTGTTTACCTTCAAATGTGCTCATGTCTTAAATCAGATGAAACTACTGAACACATGTTGTTTGCTTGCCCATATGCTAGGGCAGTTTGATTTGCAGGGTCGTTTAATCCTTTCACAGGATCTTCCCGTCTACTGTACTTGAATGGATACATAGTTGGTTCTCTCCACCTATGGGTTGGAAAAACTGTTAGGATTTTCGCCCGCTGTATGCTTAGGATTCACCACAAACAATGACAAGCAAATACTAACACGAAAATAATAGAGAAAAGAAATAGAAACACACCACAAACGATTTACGTGGTTCACCACTCTTTGGCTACGTCCACGGTAAAGAACAACTTCTTTCACTAAGATCAAAGGGATTACAAAGCAAGTCACACACTCAACTATTCTCACAAGCTTCTCTCTAGCTTGCTTCTCAAACTTCTCTCTCTACAATATTGCTTCTCACTACAATATTGCTCTCACACTCTTCTCTCTATCTTCAGACTCATAACCCTTTCAAGAGATCTCACACTCTCAATGTTGTTTTTCTAAATGCTTTAGGCTAATGCCCTACTCTTATATTTATAGCCTCCAATAGGTATCCCAATCCTAGAAGGAAAAGGGAATCCTAACTAAATATGAAAAGGAAACCCACCTAAAATAGAAGTTCCCTCAAATACAAGAGAAATGAAGTTTCTAAAACTTTAATTGATTTTTCCAAAACTTCACAAAAACAATATGGGTGATTGGGCAGCCACAACTGCCTTATTTGGAAGGCAAGGTGCCAAAAGGTCTTTGAAAATTCAATGCCTACTCCTTTGCAGACTTTCTATGCTATTCGTGTTTGCCTAGGGGTGTTCTCTAGGGATGGGGACAACGATGGCACTAGTCCCCCAAACAGCCAGCTAATCACGACCCACAATCCTTGACCCCACCTTTGCTTGATCAATTTAAAATAAACTTTGATGCCTCTTATATCTCTACTAATGTTATGGGTGGAATAGGCCTTATTATGCGTGATTCTCATGTTTTTTCAGGCAAGCGAGGATGATCTCATGCCAAGCCTACTCAGCTGAAGAACTTGAAGGACTGGCGGCCCTTGTAGCAGTCAACTGGGACATCAACTTGCAGTTGAAATGACTCACTTTTGGAGGCAATGCCTTGAACATTATTAAGTCCCTTAATCAGCAGTTTGTAAATATTGGTTAGCAAACTATATCACATATAGGTGATGCCCCATCCATCTCTCCTCATATGTGTGCTTTACTTTTGCTTATCCATCGGTCAACATGGTCGCGGATGCCTTAGCCTCTCGTGCTAAGACCTCCACAATCGATGTTACTATGTCTGATCCCCCTAGCTTTATATTCGATGCTCTATCAACTGACTTTATATCTGTAACCGAGCCTTTACTCGCTGTTTATAAAGATGATCCAAAGAGTGATTTTTAGAATCTATTGATACAGGCGTGTTAGTTTAATTTTAGAACTTCTAATTATAGCTTAATTAAGAGTAGTAGTGCTAGGCTCGCATAATTGAGCCCATAAAATTAGCTAACTTAATGACGTGGTGTGATATGATTCTCATGTTGACTTTACACATCAAGTATGCACCAGTCCAAACGCCGGCCTTGATGATACTAAAATTTCCTCTTTCCTTCTTTCCAATAATCCTCCTCATCATGATCTTCACCAGGAGAGCATTGCTCCACGAATATGCTTGAAATTGTCTGTGGTGCCTGCCCATCACAGGGCACAGATATCGCTCTTCTCAGTCGCCGCCGGTGGCTCACCAGTCACCACCAACTTCATGTTGAGAAAATATACCCTCGTCGTAGGTGATCAATCTACTTAGAGTTTTCTCTCGATTGCGGAATGCAGGATCTTGGAAGTATATGAATGAATAAATAAATAACACTCACGAAGCAAATAAAGAAGAAATAAATAACTCACATGACACGCAAGATTTATAGAGGTTCGGAGCTAGTCCTACGTCCTCTTTGAGCCATACCAAGCCAATCCACTATAAACAAGGAAATACAAGTGTACAAGGAGTTTACACTCACTACCTCTCTTCTCACAAGAGATTACACTCTAGAGACTATCTCAAGAGAGATTACACTCTCTCTATCTCTTCTCTCTCTCTTTCCCTCTCTTAGCTTATAGCTTAAACTTAGTACAAGACTTAATTATAAATGAAGTAGAGGAGAGCTTATTTATAGGCTCATTAGCCTACTAAGACAAAGAAGATAACAGCTGCATGCACCTCCTTTCGGTGGTCATGCAGCAAACCAAGACTTAAGGTGTCTAAACCACCTTACTAAACTATGGGCATCTATCTTTGATTGTTCCCAAAGTCAAAGAAAGGGGCTGGAGTGGTTGCCTCCCTTCTAGAATGAACCAGCTGGTGGGTTGATAGAGAGCTCCACCAACTAACAATCTCCTAATGGAGTCGAAAGAACCTCAACCCCGGAGCTGTAGTACACTATCACCTTCCCTTTTCAAACTGGATTGTCAGTGCTAACTGAATCTCCTTGATGCGGCTCACCTCCTTGTCTCTCAGAATAAGAGACCCACTGAAGCTTTGCAAAGCTTCAGTTTTTCCACTGTTACCCCTTTGGTAAACATGTCGGCTGGATTCTTTAAACCAAGAATCTTTTCGAGTAATAACTCGCCATCCTCCAACAGAGATCGAATGAAATGATATCTGATGTCGATATGCTTCGTCCTGGCATGATAGGCTGAGTTCTTGGCAAGATGAATAGCACTCTGGCTATCACTATACAGAACACTGTTCTCTTGTTCCTGCCCCAATTCTGCTAACAAGCCTTTCATCCATATCATCTCCTTACTGGCTTCTGTAACAGCCACGTACTCTGCTTCGGTTGTTGACAATGTTACCAACTTCTGTAACCGTGAGTTCCAACTCACTGCAGTAGACCCTAGAGTATACACATACCCTGTCGTACTTCGCCTTCTATCAAGGTCACCAGCGAAGTCTGCATCCACATAGCCCCTCAGAATGGTGTCCCCCATTCCATAGCACAAAGGTACATTGGTGGAACCTTTCAAGTACCTGAAGATCCACTTTACAGCTTCCCAATGTTGCTTACCAGGATTGCTAGAATACCTGCTCACTACTCCCACTGCATGGGCAATATCTGGTCTTGTGCACACCATAGCGTACATAAGACTCCCAATAGCTGAAGCATATGGCACACTTGCCATATAATCCTTCTCTGCATCTGTTGTGGCGCTCTGCAACTTTGAAAGCTTGAACTGGCTTCCAAGCGGTATGCTGACTGGCTTAGCACCCTCCATATTGAACCTTTTTAGAACCCGTTCAATATATTCAGCCTGATTAAGCATAAGTGTTCCCTTAGACCTATCCCGGCTGATTCTCATACCGAGAATTTGTTGTGCTTCACCAAGATCTTTCATGGCAAACTCACTTGCCAATTGCGCCTTCAGATTCTTAATTGCCTGTAGTGAAGTTCCAGCAACTAACATATCGTCAACATACAATAATAAAATGATGTAACCAGATTCAAACCTTCTGGTGTAGCAACAGTGATCTGCGTTACATCTCGAGTAGCCACTTCTGTACATAAAGTTGTCGAACTTCTTGTACCACTGTCTTGGGGCCTGTTTCAAACCATACAAACTCTTTTTGAGTTTGCACACCATCTCCTCCTTGCTTGTTTCGATGAAACCAGCTGGCTGCTTCATATAAATTTCTTCATCAAGGTCACCATGAAGAAATGCAGTTTTTACATCTAACTGCTCAAGGTGGAGATCTTGTGAAGCCACTAGGCTAAGCACCACTCTGATAGTGGTCATCTTCACAACTGGAGAGAATATCTCGTTGTAGTCAATACCTGGTTTCTGCTGAAACCCCTTCACAACGAGCCTCGCCTTGTAGCGTGTGTCTCCATTTGCTTCGTTCTTTAGCCGATACACCCACTTGTTCTCTAACGCCTTTTTGCCTTTCGGCAACTTTGCTAACACCCAAGTGTCATTCTGTGAGAGTGAGTCCATCTCATCCTTCATAGCAAGTTCCCACTTACTAGAGTCTTTAACCTGGAGCGCTTCATCAAAATGTTCCGGTTCACCACCATCTGTAAGCAACAGATGATCCATTGTATTCATATACTTTGGATTCGGTTTAGGAGTCCGTGACGATCTTCTTGGAACGAACACCGTAGATGTTTCAGTCTGAGTACTTGACTGATCCTGTGGAGCTGTGGGAGGAACTCCCACTGCAGTTGGAACACCTTCCTGTTGCAGTTGAGGTTCCTCTTCGGCCTCTACTTGTTCTTCCCCTTCCACTGTTCTACTTGTCATCCATGTAACGTCACTCATGTCAACAAACTTTGCCTTGTCGACTTGAGTTTCTGATTCATCACATTGGAGGTGTGTTGCATTCCTGTCCTTATACAATGCATTTTCATTGAAGGTTACATCTCTGCTTCGGATAACCTTGTGACTCTCGTAGTCCCAAAACCTGTATCCAAATGAGTCACCTCCATAGCATATGAAGATACACTTCTTTGCCTGAGGACCTATCTTTTTCCTCTCTGTAGGATTAAGATGAACATAAGCAACACATCCAAAAACTTTCAAATAAGAAAGATTTACCTTTTTACTAGTCCAATCCTCTTCTGGAATCCGCATATCCAATGGACTACTGGGTGTCCGATTGATTAGATAAGCAACCATCTCTGTAGCATGTGCCCAAAAAGCTTCGGGCAACCCAGATTGCAATCTCATGCATCTGGCACGCGCATTTAGCGTCCAATTCATACGCTCAGCTACCCCATTTTCCTGTGGTGTCCCTGGGAGCGTTCTCTCCAAACGTATCCCACTAGTAGCACATAGCTGTAAGAATTCCTTGTTATCATACTCACCACCATTATCTGACCTTAAGCATTTAAGCTTTAGACCTGTTTCAGTTTCGACTAAAGCTCTCCATGTCTGAAACACATCAAACACGTCAGATTTATGTTTCATGAAATAAATCCATACCTTTCTCGAATGGTCATCGATGAAGGTAACGAAGTACTGAGCACCACCGTAAGAAGTGACATCTGCTGGACCCCAAACATCTGTATGAACCAGATCCAGTTTTTCTTTCCTCAAGCTTCTGCCTCCTCTGTTGAAACTAACCCGCTTTTGCTTTCCAAGAACACAATCTTCACAAAAACTCATCTCAACTGATTTTACCTTCGGTAAATGACCATCTTTATGCAGAATCTTCATATTCTTCTCACTGATGTGTCCCAGTCTTCTATGCCATAAGCCGACGTCTTCCCCACCACTAGCCACCGCTAGAGTAGGTCCTTCTGAAGCCAGGTAGAGAGTACCACACCTTTGTCCTCGAGCTAACACCATAGCTCCCTTTGTCACTTTCCAATGGTTTTTAGAAAAGTGAACATCACAGTCATCATCACAAACTTGACCCACAGAAACCAAGTTTCTTCTCAGATTTGGAACATGTCTGACATCTTTCAGCTTCCACGTTGAACCGTTGGCTTTCACATTCACATTACCTTTGCTGATGATATCACATGCTTCACCATCACCAAGGAAGACTTGACCAAAGTACCCTTCCTTGTAAGAGGTCATGATCCCCTTATTACCTGTAGCGTGGAAAGAAGCTCCCGGGTCTACTATCCAAGACTCCTCTATGCTGTCCTCGGAAAGTAAAAGAAAACTCTCGGTAATCACATTGTTGTCATTCACCATAACTTTTACTCCGTCATCTGCGGCTGCAACCACATTGACCTCCATATGTTGATCACCGTTGTTTCCACCATTTTTAGAACCTTTTCTGTCTGGACAGTCTTTCTTCAAATGTCCTTCTTTGTTGCACGTCCAACACACACCTCTAGGTTTAGATTTTGATCTCCGCCTAGATTTTCCTCTAGATTTACCTGAATTTTTGTTAAAATTCCTGCCTCTATCATATTGCATGTTCAAGGCAGAGCCTGAAGAAGAGCTAGAAGCAGTATACCCTCGTTCTAGTCTCCTATCTTCTTCACCAAGTATCATAGCCGTTACATTTTCCAATTTTAATTTTTCATTCCCCGCCGAGTTGCTGATAGACGTGACAACCGTATCCCAACTCGTTGGTAATGAAGACAATAACCTTAAAGCTTTGACTTCATCCGAAAATGAAATATCAACCTTGGATAATTGTGAAATAATTGATTTGAACCTTCCAAGGTGAACTGATACTGTCTCGCCTTCATTCATTCTTAAATTAAATAATTGTTCACATAACATAATTTTACCTGAAGCCGACGACTTTTGATATAGCCTTTCCAAAGTGTCCATCAAGTCTTTTGTTGTAGAAATTTCATCTACATTGTTGTACACTTCCTCCGTAAGGCACCTACGGATCACGCCCACACACTTGCGAACAAGAATAGACCATTCTTCATCATCGAGTTTTCCCTTCTTTTCCACTCCACGTAATGGAGCATGAAGATCTCTCTCACATAGATAGTTCTCCATCTGGGACTTCCAAAATGAGAAATTTTTGCCGTTGAAAACTCGAACCCTTGCAACGTTGTCTGATTTATCATCCATGACTCCCATGCCGATGTTTACCACCTGCCGATGAATAGTACCGTATGAACAGTACTGTGGAGCCGGAATCCAGCACCTCCCAGCGCACTCACACTCTCCACCTCCGAAGAAGAGAGAGGATGAACACGCGGGGAAACGCGNAGGGATCACGTGATCAGGACACGTGCCCGAGAAGGGATCACGTCTGATATGAGACGTGCCCAGAGAAAAGCAGATCCATAACACCCTTATGTGTGAATCTCACAACGGGATCATGTCCAACATAGGACGTGCCCAAAAGATGAAAATGGTCCATAGCATCTGTAGATGTGAACCTCANATATAGCCTTTCCAAAGTGTCCATCAAGTCTTTTGTTGTAGAAATTTCATCTACATTGTTGTACACTTCCTCCGTAAGGCACCTACGGATCACGCCCACACACTTGCGAACAAGAATAGACCATTCTTCATCATCGAGTTTTCCCTTCTTTTCCACTCCACGTAATGGAGCATGAAGATCTCTCTCACATAGATAGTTCTCCATCTGGGACTTCCAAAATGAGAAATTTTTGCCGTTGAAAACTCGAACCCTTGCAACGTTGTCTGATTTATCATCCATGACTCCCATGCCGA
>MVGT01002423.1:14654-24796 GCA_002174775.1 Macleaya cordata
AACCCATATATTCACCTAAAATCTTCAACCCATCCATCTAACAAATTTCTAGGGCATAACAAAATTTCATTTTCTTCAAAAACCCCAATTTACATCACAAAAATTTCAAGATCCACAATATTTAGGTGCTGATTTCTCATTTTAACACAAAAATATTTGCCTATCTCATCCCCTTTTCCATCATTAAGCTATAAAACATCAAGATCTATACTAGCATGCATTGTAGAGCAAAAATCCTAAGTGGTTAGCTCAAGAAATCAGCTGAAATGAAAGGTTTCTAGGTTAGAAATCTTACCCCAAAGAGCACCCTTTCTTCCTCTCTTCTTCTTCTCCTTTCTCCTTCTTCTTCCTTCTTTTTCTTCTTCTTTCTCCTTCTTCTTCCTTCTTCTTCTTCTTCCTTCTTCTCTTCTTCTTCTTCTTCTCCCCCCCTTCCTGCCGGAAAAACGGCAGCAGCTACCGCCGGCGTGAACAGCGGCAGCAGCTGCTGCTGTTCCTCTTCTCCCTTCCCTCTCTCTCTTTCTCTCTCTCTCTTTCTCTCCCTTTCTCTCTTTCTCTCTCTCTCAAGTCTTCTCTCTTATTTCCTTCTTTCTTTCTTATTTCTTTTTTTCTTTCTTTTCTTTTTGTTTCTAATAACACTACTAATATATATGTATTCATTGCAGATTTTTTTTGTTTAAAACACCACTATTTCCACTAATACCCTTATTATAGGTAACAAACCCCCTTTTTTTTGTTATACTCCTAATATTGCCAATACTACAAATTCTAAATATTACTAATACTAGTGATATTATTATTAACATTGGCAAATAAAATCCCCCTTTTTTTTTGTTAGTGGGGTTTCACACAGATGACGTGTCACTTCCGGTCCATGACACTTCATCCTACAGGAAGTCTCTAACCTTTCATTGGCTTACCTCAATGATAGAGTATACTTAATATATATATAAGTCTTGTTTCTTTTAAGTTGAAGTTCAAAACCATTTTGAAATCCCTTTTGAAAACTGGTATTCTTTTGAATAGAAATTTCCTTTTTAAAATCCATCTTTTTGAAACCTCATATATCACAATAGCAGGTGTGACTAGCCCTAAAGGTACGGTAATCCAAGTCAAAGTAACAAAGGTACTAGCCCACCAAAAGCGTACACAGTTAACTTTGGCATCAAGAAAATCCATCATACATGCAAACTTAAAACAAAGTCCCAATATTTCAAAAGTCTTCTAAAACAAACACCATACATCTATTCCAATATAAGCTTCCTCTCTTTGCGTAAGACATGTTTTACAAACTCAAAGGTCATTGTGAATCACCATTTATGCGAAATATTCGTAAAACATGATAATTTGTTAAGCATGCATCATTTGTCATAACCAACATTTTTCAAGTAAAATACAATAACAAGTTCTAAAGTTTTCTTCATCACGATTATTCCTTGTTATCTAAAGTCACATACCATGCGTTGGATACAAAATATATATATAATGATTTGGAAACATGCATTTAAAATGGTTGGGTGCTATTAAGATGAATTGACCACCTACCTCTAGCGATAAGGAAACTGATCCTCCTCACCCAGAGAGTCAGCAACACCCAGCACACCAGCTGGAGAAGAAAAACAAAGGAGACGAAAATAAGGTTCTAGTACTTAGAACCAACAAGTCGAATAAATAGAAGAGGAACAATAAAATTAAAATTAAGAAACACCAATGACTTAAATACATGTCTAACCCTCACGAGTTAGTAGGATTCGAACTACTCCTACTTCAAGAGTCCCCAGTCATCCATTTTTATCAAGAGGCAAGTCAAGACTATATATCACTTAAAGCATCGATTAAGTTAACTTCATAATAATCCTCCAATATACTAGTAATCCTCAAACAATCCAAAAGTAAGTAACCAGACCACCTTAGACTTAGGCTTATCTTCAAGGTTTTCCGATACGATAGTTTCATCTAAAATAACTTGGATTCACTACCTACTACCCCCAAGTTGAATTTACATACGAATCTTCAAAAATTTCCCACACCATCATCATCAAATTTTCTAGGCCCAACTCAAGATTCCATTGGAATCATTAAAATCCTCAAACTCTATGTAAGGCGAAACTTCAACCCTAACCATCATTAATGGTCCCACGAATACCTAAAACAATCCCCAAACTTCATCCTAGTTTTAGAAATCATTTATCCACCAAAACAATGTAAGATTTTTTTTTATATATTCATCACAACGAAGCACCATTTTTGGGTCGTTTCTAAAAATAGTAAATAGAATCTAAATATACTCAAATTTTAACCTGAGAAAGCCACAGATGTCACAAAAACAGAGATTAAAACAAAACATAAATCCAACGTGTGATCAAAGAGTTATGTTAAAAACATTGCAGCTGTGTCAGAGTTTTTTAACAACAATCCAAGTTTTCTAAGAGATTATAAATTCAATCCAGCATATATATTTACCAAGCATGATGTCCTACAATATGCATGCTCGTTTTTCATAAAAAACCCCTAAAATTCATCCTCAAAACAACATAAAAAATCATTCTTGGGGTTAGATCTTACCTCTAGCATCAATAACACCTCAAAACCCTCTTCTTCCACCTTGATTTACACCCCCAATCAAGGGTTTCAACCCCAAATCAGCAACATGAAGCAAAATCTACCTTTCCACTTCTTCTTCTTCTTCTTCTCCTTCTTCCCCTTCTCTCCTCTCCTTCTTCTTCTCCTTCCTACCGGAACGGCAGCTGCTGCCGGCGGCAGCAGCTGTCCCCCCTTCTACGTGGACAGCAGCAGCTGCTGCTGTCTACTTCCTCTCTCCCTCTCTCTCTCACTCAGCTCTCTCTCCCTCTATGTGTCTCTCTCTCCCTCTCTCAGGTTCTCTATCTCTCCCTCCAGCTCTCGATCTCTCTCTCCCTCTTGATTTTCCTCTCGCTCCCTCTCAGTTCTTCTCTCTGCACTTCTCTCGCACGGTCTCTCTCTCACTCTTTCTCTCACAGTCTCTCTCTTACTCTCTCTTTCTTTTTCTTTCTTTTCTTTTCCCCTTTTTTTATTTATTTATGATCAGCATGCAGCTGATATGGAGAGGGACAGTGGTGGCGGGTTGGCTCTGGGTTGCGGGTTGGGCAGCGGGTCAGGCCAACCTGTGGCCCCAAATCTAGCTAAATTTTATTTTATTTTTTCGTTTTGCCGGCTTTTTATTTTATTATCATTATTTTTATTAGCGGGGTTTCACAAAATTGATTTAGGGTTGCGGTAAGAAAATTGGAAAGCCCTTACAGAAAACCTCAACTGATTACAAAAATCTGTGTTTGTTTTTTTTTTGAAAACTTGTCTGAATTTGACTCGTGGTCTGAATTGGGCCTGAGTCAGATTTCAGCTTGTTTGTTTTATTTATTTTGAGTTTCTGAGTCATTGTTTGAGTCATAAAATTATCTGAAAGAAAGGGAAATCTTTTCAGTAAAACATTGTAATGAAAAGGGAGGTAATTATCTGAGTCATTCTTTTTACATTTTTATCCTTTATATATTTTATAAATGACAAAAATGTCCTTAGAGAATAAAAGGATTTTTTCTCCTTTTCTCCTTTCATCCTTGAAGAACCCTAGCATCCTCTCCATCACGCCAAGTTGCCGCCATTGAAGCTTCACTTCCGGAACTCCATTTTTTTCATGATTTACAGGTTAGTATTTATTTCTCTTTAATTTCTTCTTACTTTCTTGTTATTTTTTCATTTAAATTTCTTCCAAAACCCTAACCTAATTCGTGTTGTGAGTTGTGTGATTTTTTCTTATTTTCTTCCTAAATTCTAGCCCAATTTTCTTTGATGTTTGTTAATGATGAAGATAGTTGGTCTTTTTTTTTGGGGGTTGGAAACGTATGTAATTTTCTGCCTTTTTTTGTTTTTTTTTCCTGTTTAGTTCAAGAAATTTAATATGTAATTTCTTTTCTTCTCTCTCTCTCTCTTCATCTAATAATTAAAACTTATCCCAACTCTGATTCTCTGTTGTTCTTCTCTAGTGAGATTTTTGGTAACATTGCTAACGATATCCACCGACTGTCTTGATTGATTCCCATATAACAGGTATGCTTTTTTTTTTCTTTTTTTTCCTGTTAAATTTCATCTAATTTATTTCTTGATCATCTTTTTATGGCTTTGATTTTATATGATTTAGATTATCGATTAAATTTTCTACTTAATTTTTCAATTTTTTGATTGATTGTTTGGTCTATTATTTCTGTATTATTTCATTTTAGTCTGTTCTCAATTGTTGCAATTATTGATTTTATGCAATCATCTACGATATCTGTAGAATTTGCAATTTGTAATAGCTAGATTGGATTATAGTCCCACTGTTGATAGTAAATTAATCAATTTTAGTAATAGATTAGATTATAGTCCCACTATTGATGAATTTCAACTTTACAAAGTCTTCAAGAAGCTACTTGTGAAATATTAAAACAGAGATATTGAATGACAAATATAATGAAGTGTTGTTTGTTGAAATATTTGACTAGTCATTTTTGCTTGCAAAGCTATACACAATTTTCTATGTCGAGTTGCATTGGATGACCCATTATTTCAACAATATGAGGATGATGCCATTGAGGTAAATAATGAGTAGGAAATTCAAGTTGAACCTCCACAAAATATACCCCATAATTTTGGACGGGAAGAGCAAGCTTATATGGCCACTTTACGTGATCAAATTGCTAATCAACTATTATCACATAGTTGAGTGTTTAAATCTTGTTATCTCTAACGTTTAAAGTTAGTTAGACTTTAGACTTTGTTGGCTTTCTTGGACTTTATAGCTTTGTTTTTAGATTATATTTATGTGTTTGTAATTTTAAATGTAAAACAGTTTCATTTATATTAGTGCTCATGTGAGTTCTTATTAATGTTAAATAAACTACCATACTTATGAGATTGATGAGAGTGTAAGAGAGAAGAAAAAATAAAAAGAGAAGAAGGAGTAGAAAAAAAAGGAGATATGAACAATCCATAGAAAATAATATAAATAAGGGTAAAAGTGTCAAAAAGTCAATCAGACATAATTTACTAAAAGAATTCAGATGAAAAAACAAACAAGCTTAAATTCAATTAAGTCAGATTTAGATGATCTAAGATCCAGATGACCCAGGAAGTCTCAGATTCAGATTTCAAATTCAGATTTTAGAAAAAAAACAACAAACGCCACCTTACCAGCAAAATTTATGTTTAGAGATCTGAAATGAGGCTTTGACCAGATCGAGATGGAGATCTGAAATGAAAATTTGTTAGAGGTTAGAAATCTGAAATAAAAATTTGTTTCAGTTAGTAAACCAAAATTAACCAAAAACACCTCTTGAGGCTTCGACCAGATCGAGATCTGAAATATTCAGATCCAGTTCTGAAATATAGAAATCTGGTGGTGGCGGAGGGTGATGGAGACCGAGTAGGTGGAGGCATAGATAGAGCAGGGATAACGAGAGAGATCAGGGAGAGGGAGATAAATCGAGAGAGCAGAAAGCGAGAGATAGATCGAGAGTGTGGAGAGAGAGATAGATCGAGAGAGATTTGAGAGGGAGTTGAGAGAGATCGAGCTAGAGGTGGAGTCTATAGTAGATAGGGCAGGGAGAAGAAGAGAGAGCAGGGAGAGAATAGGGATAGAGCAGGGAGAAAGAAGATCGAGAGAGAGCAGGGCGAGAAAAGCTAGATCTAGAGAATAGAGAGAGAGAGGGAGTAGATCGAGAGAGAAGAGAGAGAGATTTGAGAGATCTCGTGGAAAGCAGAAAGATTTGAGAGAGAGAGAGAGAGCGGAGAGAGTTGAGAGAGGTCTAGAGAGAGAGAACAGAGAGAGATAGGGTTACCTGTGGTGGCAATGGGGATGTGTACGATGGTGGTGGTGGGACGATTTCTCTGAATTCTCTCTATAATTTTGGTGGGTGCAGGAGGTGGAGGAGAGTTCTAAGATGAAATTTTTAGAGTGGAACACAAAAGGAAGCGGGTATGAAAAAACAAGCTAGTCGGAAGTGCAAAAAATCTAAGCGGGAGCCAAAAAATTCGCGCGGTCCTGAACAAAAAATTAGGTGTACATTTAGTTCTAACGTTTATATGAGTGACAATGTTTTTAGCGTTAATTCACTGAATTTTTGTAACATTTAGAGTGATTTGTTACGGTTATAAATGTGATAACACTCCTCACAATTATAATTGTGACAAATCCTCAAAATAATGTGTTACAAAAAGCCTATTTTGGTGTAGTGAAATGCAAAAATTCACGGTTCATCATATATTTGTAAGTAATTGATGAGGGCATCTAATAGCAAGTATTTGGTGGGATTTGCAATGGGCATACAAAATAAACAATCTAAAAAATTTTATTTATTTTTTTCTAATTTATAGAATTTTAATCAGCACGTACAAGAAACGTAAATTTTCGCATTTGCGAATATTCACTGTGTACCAAACAAAGCCTTTGTCACTTCATTGTTGCTAGAAGTATCACACGTATGTGAGGCATACAAGAGAATTTTATATGAGGATGATCAACATGTTGAGCATCTTCGTACCACTGGGCCATCTCCTTGTAAACTCCATGTACAAACGCTATGCGATGTTTAGTAAGAAAACCCACTTTGTTACCCAATAATACAACTCTAGTCACAAACAATTCAGAATCGAATTACAATATCGATGACAGTCGAATTATCCATCCTGATTTTTATATTAATTGTAACGCCTTGTACCCCAAAACAAGGGACATTACCATTAGTCTACAACGAGACTCAAATCCGGCAGAGTATCCCCTGTAAACTGGACCTTTTGCCACCTGGTAAACACAGTGCATACAATAATATACACATCGAAAGCAAAATAAGCTAAAAGTATACATAAAATTGCCACCCATTTTTTTTTCTCAACTGAAATCCCAACAATGTAGGACAAGGAGGGACCTGTCAAGATATCATTGTCTAAAATTATCCCATCCTCTAAGTCACCTGCAGTATAACTATGACATTTAATCTTTCACTTAACATGGATATATTTGTGATATAATATATAGTTATGTTTGTTGTTTCCTGTCAAAATATATATAGCGAAAAAAAGATAAAGTAAAAGTCACATTCATATAAACAAAAGTAACATAAGGCTCACACCCGAGCCATAAAATATAAGTCTTAAAGTAAAAGAAATATAGGTAGTAAGTCATCCACTGTGACTGAAGAGAGGGAGACCTACATCCACCACAAAATAAGGAATCCCTCGCCTAGTAAACCACGTCACAGCGCCACTAAGGATCCTAACTCGATCCTCAAACGTCAACTGTAAAACCACAAGAATAATTAGGTGAGAAACTCAATAGGTAGATCAACCATCTTGATACCATCACATGCAGCGATTAATCCGATAACAGCTCAAAAGTATTTATAAAAGCAATGCATATTATATAGTTGATTGAAACATCAAAGAAAATCCTACATATATATATAAAAACAATAGTAGTGTAGTTCTACTAGCATAGCCAAGGAACACGATCGGGTTACCCCAGTCAGAATTACTTCAAGATCAAATACCAAGTTCGCATAATTTGACGACTGCAGACTAGACAAGGGCCCCCAACTAATCCAGAGAAGGTTCCCCGACAACCTTCCCTCGCGTCTAACACCCATCGGGCAGGCATGCGAACCTCAGCTAAACTAGTTACTCAACACCACCCACAAACATGGTTTACCAGGAAATAATNNNNATTGGCTTACCTCAATGATAGAGTATACTTAATATATATATAAGTCTTGTTTCTTTTAAGTTGAAGTTCAAAACCATTTTGAAATCCCTTTTGAAAACTGGTATTCTTTTGAATAGAAATTTCCTTTTTAAAATCCATCTTTTTGAAACCTCATATATCACAATAGCAGGTGTGACTAGCCCTAAAGGTACGGTAATCCAAGTCAAAGTAACAAAGGTACTAGCCCACCAAAAGCGTACACAGTTAACTTTGGCATCAAGAAAATCCATCATACATGCAAACTTAAAACAAAGTCCCAATATTTCAAAAGTCTTCTAAAACAAACACCATACATCTATTCCAATATAAGCTTCCTCTCTTTGCGTAAGACATGTTTTACAAACTCAAAGGTCATTGTGAATCACCATTTATGCGAAATATTCGTAAAACATGATAATTTGTTAAGCATGCATCATTTGTCATAACCAACATTTTTCAAGTAAAATACAATAACAAGTTCTAAAGTTTTCTTCATCACGATTATTCCTTGTTATCTAAAGTCACATACCATGCGTTGGATACAAAATATATATATAATGATTTAGAAACATGCATTTAAAATGGTTGGGTGCTATTAAGATGAATTGACCACCTACCTCTAGCGATAAGGAAACTGATCCTCCTCACCCAGAGAGTCAGCAACACCCAGCACACCAGCTGGAGAAGAAAAACAAAGGAGACGAAAATAAGGTTCTAGTACTTAGAACCAACAAGTCGAATAAATAGAAGAGGAACAATAAAATTAAAATTAAGAAACACCAATGACTTAAATACATGTCTAACCCTCACGAGTTAGTAGGATTCGAACTACTCCTACTTCAAGAGTCCCCAGTCATCCATTTTTATCAAGAGGCAAGTCAAGACTATATATCACTTAAAGCATCGATTAAGTTAACTTCATAATAATCCTCCAATATACTAGTAATCCTCAAACAATCCAAAAGTAAGTAACCAGACCACCTTAGACTTAGGCTTATCTTCAAGGTTTTCCGATACGATAGTTTCATCTAAAATAACTTGGATTCACTACCTACTACCCCCAAGTTGAATTTACATACGAATCTTCAAAAATTTCCCACACCATCATCATCAAATTTTCTAGGCCCAACTCAAGATTCCATTGGAATCATTAAAATCCTCAAACTCTATGTAAGGCGAAACTTCAACCCTAACCATCATTAATGGTCCCACGAATACCTAAAACAATCCCCAAACTTCATCCTAGTTTTAGAAATCATTTATCCACCAAAACAATGTAAGATTTTTTTATATATATTCATCACAACGAAGCACCATTTTTGGGTCGTTTCTAAAAATAGTAAATAGAATCTAAATATACTCAAATTTTAACCTGAGAAAGCCACAGATGTCACAAAAACAGAGATTAAAACAAAACATAAATCCAACGTGTGATCAAAGAGTTATGTTAAAAACATTGCAGCTGTGTCAGAGTTTTTTAACAACAATCCAAGTTTTCTAAGAGATTATAAATTCAATCCAGCATATATATTTACCAAGCATGATGTCCTACAATATGCATGCTCGTTTTTCATAAAAAACCCCTAAAATTCATCCTCAAAACAACATAAAAAATCATTCTTGGGGTTAGATCTTACCTCTAGCATCAATAACACCTCAAAACCCTCTTCTTCCACCTTGATTTACACCCCCAATCAAGGGTTTCAACCCCAAATCAGCAACATGAAGCAAAATCTACCTTTCCACTTCTTCTTCTTCTTCTTCTCCTTCTTCCCCTTCTCTCCTCTCCTTCTTCTTCTCCTTCCTACCGGAACGGCAGCTGCTGCCGGCGGCAGCAGCTGTCCCCCCTTCTACGTGGACAGCAGCAGCTGCTGCTGTCTACTTCCTCTCTCCCTCTCTCTCTCACTCAGCTCTCTCTCCCTCTATGTGTCTCTCTCTCCCTCTCTCAGGTTCTCTATCTCTCCCTCCAGCTCTCGATCTCTCTCTCCCTCTTGATTTTCCTCTCGCTCCCTCTCAGTTCTTCTCTCTGCACTTCTCTCGCACGGTCTCTCTCTCACTCTTTCTCTCACAGTCTCTCTCTTACTCTCTCTTTCTTTTTCTTTCTTTTCTTTTCCCCTTTTTTTATTTATTTATGATCAGCATGCAGCTGATATGGAGAGGGACAGTGGTGGCGGGTTGGCTCTGGGTTGCGGGTTGGGCAGCGGGTCAGGCCAACCTGTGGCCCCAAATCTAGCTAAATTTTATTTTATTTTTTCGTTTTGCCGGCTTTTTATTTTATTATCATTATTTTTATTAGCGGGGTTTCACAAAATTGATTTAGGGTTGCGGTAAGAAAATTGGAAAGCCCTTACAGAAAACCTCAACTGATTACAAAAATCTGTGTTTGTTTTTTTTT
>MVGT01002350.1:11843-36899 GCA_002174775.1 Macleaya cordata
TCTACAAGGATGGTGGATCATGCTTATCCGGATGTGGTACACCATCTGAGACTTTGCTAGGTGTTTTTGTCTTCAGGGCGGTATGGGACGTCAGGGAGACAGGTACATCTAGGGAAGTCTAGGAAGTCACGATTATTTCCTGGTAAACCATGTTTGTTGGTGGTGTTAAGTAACCAGTTTAGCTGAGGTTCGTATGCCTGCCCGATGGGTGTTTGACGCGGGGGAAGGTTGTCGGGGAACCTTCTCTGGATTAGTTGGGGGCCCTTGTCTAGTCTGCAGTCGTCAATTTGTGCGCACTTAGTATCCGATCTCGAAGTAATTCTGACTGGGGTAACCCGGTCGTGTTCCTTGGCTATGCTAGCAGAAGTACACTACGATTGTTTATATATATATATGCAGGATTTTCTTTGATGTTTCAATCAACTATATAATATGCATTGCTTTTACAAATGCTTTCGAGATGTTATCGGATTTATCGCTGCATGTGATGATATTAGGATGGTTGATCTACCTACTGAGTTTCTCACCCAATTATTCTCGTGGTTTTACAGTTGACGTTTGAGGATCGAGTTAGGATCCTTAGTGGTGCTGGGTCGACGTTTGTTTAGCGAGAGATTCCTTATTTTGTGGTGGATGTAGGTCTCCCTCTCTTCAGTCACAGTGAATGATTTCCTACTTTTAGTCCTTTTTCTCTGAGACTTATGTTTTATGGCTCGGGTTGTGAGCTTTACGCTACTTTTGTTTTATATGAATGCGATTTCTACTTTATCTTCTCTCGCTATATATATTTTGACAGGAAACAACAAACATAACTATATATTATATCACAAATATATCCATGTTAAGTGAAAGATTGAATGTCATAGTTATTTGCAGGTGACTTAGAGGATGGGATAATTTTAGACAATGTTCTCTTGACAGGTCCCTCCTAGTCCTACATCGTTGGGATTTTAGTTAAGTTGAGAAAAAAAATGGGTGGCAATTTTTGTGCATACCTTTAGTTTCTTTTGCTTCCGCTGTGTATATTTTGTATGCACTGTGTTTATTAGGTGTCAAAAGGTCCAGTTTACAGGGGAGACTCTGCCGGATTTGAGTCTCGTTGTAGACTAATGGTAATGTCCCTTGTTTTGGGGTACAGGGCGTTACAGGTGGTATCAGAGCATTGTTAGCTCTGAGTAGATCAAATAACCAGATAAAAGCCACCAAGAGTAGGAAAATATTTTAAAAGTTAAAAGCTTTAAAGAAGTAAAAGTCACCAAAATATAAAAACCTTATTACTGTACTTTGATATTTTGTTGATTTAAATGCTTTCAATTGGTTTATGTCATTTAATGATTTTACAAGTTTTGGTGGAGTATGATGCTAAATTGTTAGTTCTATGACTCTTGGTAGTGAACGATGCCGAGGGGGCCTAGACGACAACCACCACCTCCACCACCGCCATCACCGCCCCATGCACCTATTCCCCCGCCACAACCACAACCGCAACCCGCCGAACCTGGACTAGTCGGCCTTCTCCAAACGGTCAACTTGTTAGTTACTGAAGTGGCCCAATTGAGACAAGAGGTTAGAGCGAATCAAAAAGCTCCACAAGGGGTGGTACCCCCCCACCACCACCACCTCCCCAGCCTGCTCCACCTATGGTTGGGAACCTTGGACCACATAATGATAATGCGATTCTGAAGGACTTCAAGAGATGGGGACCCACTTCTTATGATGGAACACAGGATCCAGCAAAAGCTAAAAAGTAGCTTAAGGATATTGAGAATATATTTGACTTAATTAGATGCACTGATGAGCTGAAAGTTAGGATGGCTACTTATATGTTAGCTGACGATGCATGGGACTAGTGGAAAAACACTTCGGAAGGAATGGGTCCAATCACTTAAGAAGAGTTTCAGAATTTGTTTTTAGATAGGTATTTCTCCGCCTTAGTGAAGGAAAGGAAGTATTATGAGTTCATGGGCCTGAGGCAGGGAAGTATGGCCGTGGATCAGTACGTGGCTAGGTTCACTAACTTATCTCGCTTTGCCCCTACAATCGTTGATAAAGAGGCAGACAAGATAAGGAAATTCAGGGATGAACTAAATCCTCAGCTGTACAAAAAACTCCTAGCTTTAGAATTTCACAGTTTTAATGAGATTATCAGGAAGGTTCAAATGCTAAAAAGGGGGTGTGAGGTACTTCAGAGAAGGCAAGAGATAGCCACACAGAAGCGAGGAGCCAACCAGTTTCAACAACAAAACCAGAATAGAGGGGATAAAAGGCAGAGGGTGCAAGGCGAGTCATCCCAAGGGCAGAGACAACAACCCCAACAACAGAGGGCAGCACCACAGGGTAGAGCACCGCAACAACCCAATAGAACTCAAGGAAACCAAGGTCAGCAACAACCACGACCACAACAACAACCGAACGATGATGGTAGGATTTAATGCTGGGATTGTGGGGAAAGAGGGCATGTGAAGCGGAATTGCCCTAGGGGTGATCGACAACGGACAAGCGGAGTTACTCAGGGATGCATGTTTGCAATTTCGCAGGATGATGCATGAATTTCCAACGATGTGATGGAAGGTAAGATTTTGTTATATGATGCCTGAATTTGTGTTACTTGACCTTGGTTCTACTCTTCAATCATTGCTACTAAGTTAGTAGAAACCCTAAACTTACCAGTTTAAATTCATTGGGAAGATTTTTGGAGCTAGCAACACCTATAGGAAAGTGCGCAGTGCCACATAAAGTTCGTAGAGACTGCGTAGTTCGAGTGGGCGAGGTAGAGTCGAACGTAAACTTGACACTGTTTGACATTTGAGACTTCGATTTGATTTTAGGATGGATTGGTTGTTTGCACATCATGCACACATATTTGGCTGTTATGGAAAGACAGTGACCTTTGCAGTTCCTAGACAACCTGCAGTGAAGTTGAAGAGGGTAGAAGCATCGAATGCCTCTGAATAAATTAGAGTTTGAACTTTGAAATGCAGTAGTTTCCCCAAATTTCGAGGACGAAATTTCTTTTAAGGGGGGGATGATTGTGAAATCCCATTAATTAATAATAACAATAAAAATAAAAGTTGGCAAACAGAAAAAAAAAAGAGAGAGGGATTTATTCTTTTAGTTAGGTTTGGGGGACACGGGCTGGCCTGACCCGCGACCCAGCCCGTGACCCAACCCCAGCCCGCCATCTCCCTCTTCCCTAATCAGCTGTATGCTGATCAAAAAAAAAAGAAAACAAGAAAAGAAAGAAAAGAAGAAGAGAAGGAGAGCTCGACAGAGCTGAGAGAGAAAGAAAGAAAAGAGAGACTGAGAGAGAGAGGAACCGAGAGAGAAAGAAAGAGAGACTGAGAGAGACAGAGAGAGATCACCGAGAGAGAGAGAGACAAGGAGCTGAGAGAGAGAGAGGAACCAAGAGAGAAAGATAGAGAAACCGAGAGAGAGAGAGCTGAAAGAGAGAGAGAGAGGCTGAGAGAGAGAGAGAAGTCACCAGAGAAGGAAAACGGAACAGCAGCAGCTGCCGTTCCAGCTGCTGCAGGAGAAGAAGAAAAAAAAAAGTAGGAAGAGAGAGAGAGACGTGGAGAAGAGGAAGAAGGTGAAGGGGGGAGAAAGAAGAGAGAAATCGAGTGGGGGATTGAGAGAAGAGTCGGCCCCATTCTCCCTTTCTTATTCTTCTTGTTTAGGGTAAATTTCTAACCCTAAAAAACCCATAATTTCTGCTGATTTCGTTTTGTATTAACTTAGGGTTTTTGTTCTACTTCATTCATTATTTTAGATCTTGTTGGAGGAGCTTGATTGATGGAGTAGATTATTGTTTTAGCCTGATTTTGAGGATTGAGGTAAGATTTTAACCTCTTTTTCTATTTTGGATGAAATTTTAATGATGAAAATTGAGGTATTTAAATGGAAAACAAAAATTGGTTGTAGGGAGTTATTTTGAAGCTAAGAACTAAGTTCTTGTGAGAGTTTAAAGCTTAACACAACTGATTTGGGTTTGAAACTCTTAATTTGTGATGCCAATCAAAGTAGAAGAAGAGGGTTTTAGTGGGTTATTGTTGGTAGAGGTAAGATCTAACCCTAAGATTGATTTTTAGACTATTTTGGTGATGAAATTTTGGGACTTTTGATGAAAAACGAACATGCATTCTATAGGACAGCATCTTGGGAGCTTAATCTAAGATTTGGGAGGTGACCTAGAAGTTGTTTTGAGTTACTAAACATCTAAGGTTGGTTTTCTTATCAATTTTAAGAAAAAAAGGGGGTTATTTGAGGTTAAATGCTTAGGTTTTTATGTAAAATGGATTTGGTATACTAGGAAGTAAGAGTTGAAGTTGATCAAGTTATTGGAAGTATTTTGGGAGTTGATCTATCAAACCTTAGGTTAGTATAACTCTCCTTGATCTCTGATTTATTTTTGAGAAAATAAAAATGCTTGTACTTTGAGGATTTAGTTTAAATCTATTTTTAATATGAGTTAAAAATGAAATTGGGACTGTTTAGGTTAAATCTTGAATTGATGGAGGTGGATGATGGAAAAGCATTAGAGAAATTTAAAACCCTAGTTGATGATGAACTTTAGGTCTAGGATGAGATTTTTGGGCTGTTTTGAGGATTTTGATGAATGTGCCTTATTATTTGGAGAAAAGATAAAAGATACATGAATGGATATGATAATACTCTGTGGGTTTACATTATATATTGAGCATTCCTCTTATTTGGATGATTTCTAAGACTTATGGGACTATTTTTTAGTTAACCTCATGTTGGTAAAGATATTGGGTTATGGAATTAGGGTTTCATCTTGAACAAGGCCGAGTGGATGGGGACATACGAGGTTAAAATAGGCTTTGTGGACTTTTCTGACTTATGATGTCTGAGTTTAAGGCTTTAAAGGTTGATTTATGCTCGTTTTACTTTTTCTATAGTTTTGGGTTCTACGTTACAAAACCTAACAGTTGTTTTCTTTATTTTCTCCTTCAACTAGTGAGCTTGGCGTTGCTGTACCGCTAGAGGTAGGTGGTCAATTCATCTTATTAGCACCAAACCATTTTAAATGCATGTTTCAAACTAATATGTATGTACTTTTTGTATGCAAGGCATGGCATGAAATTTATGGATAACAAAAAACTTATGTTATGAAGAAAGCATTGAGAAACTGATTTTAATATGGAAATATGTATGCTTGATTATATATCATGTTTATAAAATATTTCTCGTGGATTGTGAACAAATGTGACTTCAATCTTACTATCACAATTTATGTGGATGAAATGATGGCTATGTTTGGAAAACCATGTTTGATATATTGAAAACCTTTGGAAGAGACGAAAATCTGTTTTATCGAGTGTTTTCTCGATGTGAAACCCAACTTTGAAAATGTGACAAAAAGGAATTCTTCCGTGACCGCCTAAAGACGGTAGTGGTGTCTCACGACCGGGCTTGATAGGGTTCACGACGACACGGAGGACCGTGTATGCCTTAGGTGGACTAGTGCCTGTGTTACTTCCACTCGGATTCCCACCCGAGCGATCTTTGTGTGTTGGCCGCCAGGGATTCTCACCCTTATGAGGGTGGGTGATTTGGTTTGCCAAGTCCAATAGACTTGGGTGCGTGGGTTGGCCTGCCAGGGATCCTCACCCTTACAGGAGTGGGTGAGTTGGCTTGCCATGGTCCCGCACCCTATGGGTGAGCGGGTTGGCTTGCCAGGGATCCTCACCCTTACGAGGGTGGGTAAGTTGGTTTGCCATGGTCCCTCATCCTTAGGACCAGTTACACTTGTTGTATGTAGATTTCAAAAGGGAAGAAATTTCAAAAAGGGGATTTCTACAAAAAAAAGGACTTTGGTTTTCAAAAAGGGTTCTTCCAAAATAGTTTTCAAACTTTAACTTAAAAGACACACAACCTATATATATATATACTACTATATGTTATCACTAAGGTAAGCTTGTGAAAGGTTGGAGACTCTCTACAAGGATGGTGGATCATGCTTATCCGGATGTGGTACACTATCTGAGAATTTGCTAGGTGTTTTTGTCTTCAGGGCGGTATGGGACGTCAGGGAGACAGGTACATCTAGGGAAGTCTAGGAAGTCACGATTATTTCTTGGTTAACCATGTTTGTTGGTGGTGTTGAGTAACTAGTTTAGCTGAGGTTCGTATGCCTACCCGATGGGTGTTAGACGCGGGGGAAGGTTGTCGGGGAACCTTCTCTGGATTAGTTGGGGGCCCTTGTCTAGTCTGCAGTCGTCAATTTGTGCGCATTTAGTATCCGATCTCGAAGTAATTCTGACTGGGGTAACCCAGTCGTGTTCCTTGGCTATGCTAGCAGAAGTACACTACGATTGTTTGTATATATATATATGCACGATTTTCTTTGATGTTTCAATCAACTATATAATATGCATTGCCTTTACAGATGCTTTCGAGATATTATCGGATTTATTGCTGCATGTGATGATATTAGGATGGTTGATCTACCTACTGAGTTTCTCACCCAATTATTCTCGTGGTTTTACAGCTGACGTTTGAGGATCGAGTTAGGATCCTTAGTGGTGCTGTGACGACGTTTGTTTAGCGAGAGATTCCTTATTTTATGGTGGATGTAGGTCTCCCTCTCTTCAGTCACAGTGGATGATATCCTACTTCTAGTCCTTTTTCTCTGAGACTTATGCTTTATGGCTCGGGTTATGAGCTTTACGTTACTTTTGTTTGATATGAATGCGATTTCTACTTTATCTTCTCTCGCTATATATATTTTGACGGGAAACAACAAACATAACTATATATTATATCACAAATATATCCATGTTAAGTGAAAGATTGAATGTCATAGTTATTTACAGGTGACTTAGAGGATGGGATAATTTTAGACATTGTTCTCTTGACAGGTCCCTCCTGGTCCTACATCGTTGGGATTTTAGTTGAGTTGAGAAAAAAAAAATAGGTGGCAATTTCTGTGCATACCTTTAGTTTCTTTTGCTTTCGATGTGTATATTTTGTATGCACTGTGTTTACTAGGTGACAAAAGGTCCAGTTTATAGAAGAAACTCTGCCGGATTTGAGTCTCGTTGTAGACTGGTGGTAATGTCCCTTGTTTTGGGGTATGGGGCGTTACAGTAATAGGGATTTTTTTGTTGATACTTAAAAAGTACATGTTACTGAGTTAATGGTGCTTCTCACCCTGATTAGCTTTTTTCTGTCACTAATAAATATTGAGACATAGATAACAATTTTGGGGCAAAAAACTCACAAGCCAAACCGACCATCCAATCCGATCCAAACCGAGTCTAATTGGTTTGGATGGAAACTGATCTAATTATAGTTTGGATTGGGGACGGATGGAAAAGTTAGAAAGCTGACCTAATTTGGATTGGATGTGATCCAAATTAGGTTGGACACTGACCGATGCCCACCCCTAACCCCTTGTATAGGTATCGATACCCTCTGGGTTTCTTGTGACTTCTGGATTTTGTTCTTCAAAAAAACTCCGAGGAAACATGGTTTTTCTCACCTACAACCTTAGGGAATCATATATCCATCAAATATTCATAGATTCCATGCATTCTAACCATTAAAAATATGCTCACATCATACGATCATGGATTACTCGTATTCATTTATGTAGATAACATAAAACCAACATATAAACTAGGTTTTTATGCATTCAATCATTAAGAAAGTATAACAACATTATAGAAAACCTAAATCTACACCAAAATAGCAAGTTACTACTTTTCTTGAATCAGAACACCTCCGAAACGCAAGGAAGAAGAAGAGAAAACCCTGTAACGTGAAGTCTGCACCCTTATCCCTCTCACGAACTCTCTTCTTCCTCGATCAACCGACGATCCACTCGAGTTCTCTCTCCTAGTGCTGGTTCCTCATCTGCCCTAACCGTGCTCTCTACTCTCTCTTATTCTCTCTTAGTCGATCTAAACAAAAGAAAGGGGTTTGGGGGTTTTAGTTTATATTTATATAAAGTATAAGCCCAAACATACTAAAACTCTAACAGGGTGCCCTTAACAAAAGTGGCTGCCCCCAAACATTAGTAACTTAAATTAAAAGGGTATTACAAGGGACCCTGCTAGCGTGACACCAAAAAAATGGTGTAGATCTCTACACCAAGGTTAGGGCCCACTCCAAGGTCTAATTTTTTGTGAGAATGTTCTTCTCACCATATAAACCCTCCACACAAAAATTAGTAGATTCTAAAATTTCTAACCCTATCAAAATTTCATTTCAATCAACGGTAATAAATAAACGATGAGGAATAGAGGTCAACTTTAGATGGGACTAGAAGTTGAAGAATCGACTGATTTTTTGTGAAGATGATCTACATGGTGAAAGGAACAATCTCACAAAAAACCAGACCTTGGAGTGGGCTCTAACTCCTTAGTGTAGCGTTACAACATTTTTTTTTTGTCATGCTAGCAATTTTGTTTGAGCAGACCATGCTTGCATTGGAGAGACTCTTACCTGGCAGTGACCCACCATGCCACTTATGTATGCTTATGGCATTTGGTCAGTCCAAACAACATTACTTAGCAAAAATACTTTTTTGGACAAACAGGTTGCTTGATATGGTCCGAGGCTGACATGGCTAAGTTGGACCCGCCGTTCGTTTTCAAATAAAAGTTAGGCGTTGATCGTGAATTAAGGCATAGCCCCACAGTCAGTTCATTAGTTGGGCTGGGCCTCGGTCCAAAAAGACGCACTTAAGATGATGTGAGAGATGAGTGGGAGGGGTTAAACGTGGAGGTGGAAATGCTTGAGTCGAGCCTAAAACCAAGACCCCCCTTGCACGAGTCCTGAGCCCTAAGATCTTAGCTGCCCTTGATCAATCCTAGTATACAAATGACACATCACACATATTTTGTAGAAACAGACCTGAATTACTCACTCAATGATGAATTACGAGTATATCAGTTGGGTGTTGATCTATAAATAGACAACACTTATACTGAAACAAAATAGAAAAACTTGACAAGTCTTCCTCCCTGATAAAAACTCTAGAATTTCTGAAATTGTTCCCGAGCAAGAATTGAAGTATATTAGTATTCCGATTTCCCACGGTGCAAGGGAAATTGAGACAGAAGGTTTTCTGGGCTGTTTTATCCTGGGGATGACGTGACTGAGAAATTGCTTGCACATTTGGGCAGAGCCGCGAATCGTCTTAAAGAGAGCAACCTAGTCCGCGACTCATCCCAGCAAGTTTTTCTTGTTTTCAGTAAAATCTGGTTTTGCGATTACAGGTATTTTACAATTGTATTTCCAACAGAGGCTTAATTCAACACAAGGGTGTATGGGTCTTTACATTCCCACCCCCTTAGGAATGGAGTTATCTTTGGCTTTGATACCAATTGTAACACCCCTCTCCTAATACACAATACTATCCCCACCTTATCCACTGTAGTTTTGTAAATCAATGTGTTTTATGCTCAAAAGCAGAATAGACTGCTAATCATCTGCTACTTCACTGCCAGTTTATAAGCATTGTGTGGAATCATCTCCTCCCTCACACAGGATGGGTCTGGGCTTTTCCAAAGTCTGTTTTGCTCATGAATGCTGGTCTTCTAGTACGTGGGGTACGTTCAGTTGTACATGGAAGAAGATCTGGCCTTTCATACCAGCTGCAATGTTTAGTTCTATTTGGAATGAGAGAAACATGCAAACATTTGAAGAAAAATGCAGAACAATTAACACATGATATTAGATCGCAAGTCATTCAAACAAGTACAAGCTTGATTTCTTCATCTTTTACTGGGTCAACCTCTTCCTACAACAATGATTATTGTTTTTTCTTATTTTCTATTTTGTAAATAGCTTTTCTTTCCTATTGTATATTCTACTGCCTTGTACATTCTCTTCTTCTTCTTCTTAATAAATTCTTCTTTCTGATAAAAAAAAAGAATGGTGTTTACTTTCTATTGGCTTACGGGTGGATTCAAATTATTCTTCGATTAACATGTTACTTGCTTCATGATGAAGCAGTTGAGGTTTTTCGTATGGGTTCTTGTATTCTGTGGAGTATATGGAAGGCGAGGAAAAAGAATTTTTTTTTGATAAGGTGGCACTGATATAATTAAGGGCTGTGATAGAGCTTGCAAAGAGGCAGTTCAAGATTATATGCAGTACCTCCAACTGAATTAAATCCTCTTCAGAATATGAGTTCGAACATGATAGAATGGTCGGCTCCTTCTACAGGTGTCATTAAAATTAATGTTGATGGGGACTTTTTGGTTAGTAGTTTTGGTGAAGTGGCGGTGGCACGAGATGATCGTGGAGTCTTTCTTGGTTGTATGACTACTGCATATGGGTAATGTCTCATATGCTAATGAGGCTGAATTCATGGCAGCCTTCCTACTTGTGTTGAGGATTAGAGCTGGCAAAATGACCCATCATCCGCCAACCCTATCCTAACCCGACCCTCCAGACCTTACACTAACTCGACCTGCCAGCTAAACGGATAGGGTTAGGGTTAGGATTTTCTAACTTATTACCCCGTCAATCTTGTTAGGGTTAGGGTCGACTCTGATCCGTTTAACCTTGATGGACTCCTGAGTATGATGATCTATGTAGTGAGGAGAACATCCTCACCGAAAATCAGCCCTTGAATCATTTCTATGTAGTCTCCACAAAAAATGTGTTGCAATAACGTCGCAATAATGTATGTTGCAATATCCCTTATATGTGTATATATATATAGAGGGAGGTTATTGCACCCCCTCTTAGAACACCCCCTTATAATGCCCCCGCCTGTGGAACCCACATGCGTTACATCTAGGGGCTGATTTTTTTAGAGGATGTTCTCCTCACTATTTTTATCATCATACTAAAAAATAAGCTCATTCTAAAACTTCTAACCCCCTCAAATTAGTCCTTAAAAATTGGTCACTATTTGACCCCTCAAATAGTTACCAAATAGTTACCAATTTTTAAAGGTTTATTTGAGGGAGTTAGAAGTTTTAGAACGACTTAATTTTTTAATATGATGATATACATAGTGAGGAGAACATCCTCTAAAAAAATCAGCCTCTGGATGCATTGTATGTGGACCCCACGGGTAGGGACGTTATAAAGGGTCGTTCTAAGAGGGGGTGCAATATATATATGAATGGAAGGATAATTCATTAAACAAAAACATTCATTAGATACTCCTCAAGAGGAAGAGCATCCTCAATAGACCTGGTAACGGGTCGGATTAGGGTCAACCTTAGGTGGGTTAACGGGTCAAGATTATCAAATCCTAACCATGACTAATTTATAAAACAGGTCAAATTTTCAAACTCTAAACCTATCTGTTTAGCATTTTCTTATAAGTAAACTAGTAAAAAACCCCTACTTGAAACGTGTTTTAGGATTTAGCCTAACAAACGTTTCTTTAAGTCTAAGGCCTAGAATAACACACCTTGAAATGAAGCTATGAAAATTGACAAATTTTAGAAGTTTTTTAGACCGTTGATTTCCGATAAATTTTTGATGGGATTATAATTTTTAGATTAGGCTGAGTTCTGAATATGATGATTTACATAGCAAATAGAACATCTCCACCCCTTGGTTGGGCGCAGTAAATGTGGCAAAAAATTGTAGTGGACCCATAAACAAAGGCAGAGGAGCTGCGTGAATACGTTGTCCGGGGCAATAAAAGTGTGGGGAACGTTTCCAGTCCTCTTTCATTAAAGAGTGTCAATGTACAGCGAAACAAAACCGTAGATCTTTCTATATCTTCCTTTCACAAACATAAATAATCCTTCTCTTTGCTTCACGGAATGTCACCAGTTAGCTCGCTGCCATTAACGCAGGTAAGAGTGTTCAAACAAAACAGAATCTCAGATCTTTCCTTCAATTCCCTTTTCAGAGAAGTAGCTTCACTTCCCTTCATCTCTTTCCTTGAAAGCAAGCTTCTAGCCGCCATTAATGGTCAAATAAAACCCTAGATCTTTTTGGAATCAAAACCCTAGATTTTGTCTTCATCTAAAGCCTGCCTAATCCTTTACAATCACGGATCTCTGTCTTGCCCTAATGCACGGACGGATCTGATAGTAAGAGAGATGTAGAATTTATAGCAATTCTCTAAAAGTTGAAACCTGGAGGGGATAATTTTTTTTTTTTTTAAGAAAGAAATTTACAAACGACATGATACGAATTGACTTATGGTGATCACCAACACGATGCAGTTAATTAAAATATAGTATTATTAGTAGTTTGATGTTCACGTGTAGGTTTGTATGTTGAACTAGTCTTAGGTATGGTTGAGAATAATCTAGTAGTTAGTGTTGTTGGAGTTCATCGGTTACACTTAAGTAACCATTTGGAGGTAAGGGCTCTTCAATTAGCCCTCCGTTATCCTGAATTCTATCTTTCTTCTTCTAATCTTCTATTTTTAAATTTTTAAGATACAAATACTTCTTCACAACAGAAACTGGCCTAGCTTTATTGACTTAACACCATATACATATATGTACGTTCTCCAAAAGTCCCACATCTATGAGTACTTCCAAGGGAAAATAAAATATATAGTTTTAGATCGTCAACATTATGCAATATTTCTATGTATGATAAAAAAAAATAAAAAACCATATTAAAGCACAAAATTACCTATAGAGTTTGAGCAGGATCTCCTTCAGTGCTGGCGATGCCCTATCAAAACAACCCATCTCTCTGATCTTTCCCTCTAGACCGAAAATTGGCTAAGATCATAACTAGCTAGCTATTTGAAACCCCTCACATCACATTCATATAGTGTTGAAGCAACCATTGCATCATTTGATATGTCTCATCAGCAAGATATTGGAGTGTAAAACACGTCCAACTTCTACCTACCTCAAACAGTACATGACATCCCATTTGAACCAAACTGACAGCCCTTACTTTAATTCAAAATTACTCCAACATACATGATTGCCATTCTGATTTCTTGCGCGCTGCTTGCTTTTATCAAACTTAAATTAATAATTTACTAGAGGCAAAAGAAGGAATTCATCGCATGTGCCAGCTTTTTAAGTTGGTAATGTTAGGTTCTATTCCCGTAAGCATCAAGTTATTAATCCGTGAATTTACATGTAGATGATTCAAGAGTTAATTTTTAGTGAGGATGGTCTCTCCACCATAGAGTTCATCCTCACTAAAAAGTAATATTATTCTGAAAATTGTAATTTCTTCATCCACGTGCATACAATTTTGAGCCATTATTATTTATCGATCATTATTGGATCCCTATATTAGATTCCAGTTCCATCATATACAACAGTATCCAAAGCCAAAACTAGTTTAAATATTTATGGTTCTTGTTTCCAATGACTATATCAAGGCATTAAAATAAATCTTATTTATTAATCAACATAAATATCTGAAATATTAACTTTAACGCATACACCCCCAAAACATGAGATAGGAGTTCTGATTTTACTACTTCTGACGAGTGAGGCCTATCCTGCCCCTTGCTTGCAAGTTTGGGTGCTTTGACCAGATTCTTGCCATGGGATGAATCTTCTCTGGAGATGTGGGAACCTGCAAAAGAGGATCAAGTTTTTCCCTCACTACGATTTCTATTTTTATCTTCTTCATTTTTTGAAGTTCATCACTCTTGTTCTCTACCGAGGGTTTTTGTTACCTTCGAGACTCCGAGAGGACTTTGATTAGGTTGTTGAGGTTTAGGATTGGCTAGAAAGAAGTATTAAGGCTCTAAGCTCATTTTTTTTTTTCTAGGTTCTCTCCCTATATTTTGTCAGTCTTTGCTCTTTTTTTATGAGAGACACTTTTCTGTTTTTCTTATACCCGTTTTTGATTGAGGGATCTTTCTGTTTTTTATGTATCCCTATTTTTGATTAAGAGATTTTTTATTACCTGCCCCTTGATTGGGAACAAGTTTTTGTTGCAGCATCTGCCCCTTGATTTTGGGTGCGAACATGGTATTTGCTTGATTTCTTGCCCCTTGCTTTTAGGGAGTAAGATTTTCGGTAGGGAGATTTTTTTGACTTTGAAAGAAAAGGCTCCAAGCTCAAACTTGGGTTCTAGTGCTATTGATTGTTTCAATTTCTAGTTCCACACTTTTTGGCTTTCTAGATTCGACAAAAATGACCTCTCTTTTTTGAGTCTCTAAAGCTTTATCTGCCCCTAGTTTAAAAGTTCGAGTGACTTACCTACGTGTAGTATATCTTGAGTTGGTTGGCATTTGTAGGTCCTCGTATGTCTTCCCCCATTTAGATCCATTAGGCATATTTCCATCCCTGAAAGATCTTTTTGATGATTATGGTCCTTCCCAGTTCGGTCTGAACTTTCCCCTAGAGTTTTCGCGCAAGACTGGATGGACTTCTTTGAGTACAAGTTCGCCCTGCCTGAACAGTCTCGAGCGAACCTTCTTATTGAAGCTTTGGATGATTCTCTGCTGATAGGCCTGAGAGTGACAAGCTGCTTTTAACCTCTTTTCGTCGATGAGATTTAGCTATTCCACCCTGTTTCGGATCCAATCCTCTTCAGGAATTTGTCCTTCATTGAGTATCCTCATAGTAAGGATTTTCACTTCGACTGGGAGCACTGCTTCCATTCCGTATATCAATGAGAAATGAGTTGCCCCTATAGGGGTGCATATCAATGTGCGATGGCCCCAGAGTGCGAAAGGAAGTTTTTCGCTCCAGTCATTGTAAGTGACAATCATCTTTTTGAGAATTCTTACTAGAGTCTTGTTTGCAGCTTCTACTGCCCCGTTCGTTTGTGGCCTATGTTGTGAAGAATTGTGATGCTATATTTTGAAGCTTTAAAGTAGTTGGGAGACTTTTGAATTGACAAAGTTAGTCCCATTGTCTGAGATGATCTCATGTGGTACTCCGTATCTGCATATGATGTGCCTTTATATAAACCTCATGGCGGTCTAGCTTTTATGCTTTTGCAGGAGAATGCTTCTACCCATTTTGTGAAGTAGTCAATAGCAACAATGAAGCAATGACCTTTTGATGATGGCGGACTTATTTTCCCTATCACATCTATTCCCAATGTGGAAAAAGACCATAGTGATCCAAAAGTGTGGAGTACTGATAGTGGAAAATGTATCAAATTGTTGTGGATCTGATATTGATGACACTTTCGCATAAACTTGATTCTATCGGATTCTATAGTTGTCCAGTAGTAGCCATTCCTGAAGATTTTCTTGGCTAGCATGTTCCCATCCATGTGGGGACCATACACTCTGGCGTGTACTTTTTGAGAAGAATTTTTGCTTCCTTTGAAGAGAATTCCTCCAAAGATTACAAACTAACAGGCCATTCTTCTGATATATCTCCACTCTTGCTTTGAAGCTTCTTCTAGGAATTCGTGATCTTCAAGGAATCTCCTGATATCTGAGAACCAGGGTTGTCCATCTGGGAATTCTGCTGAGATCCTTATCTGAAGATAGTATGCGGGATCATCTTGTTGAACAACTTCGATTGGTCGGACTGTAAATCCTTTTGGTACTGATAACCAAGTAGCTAGGACAGCTAGTGCATTGGCACAGTAATTTTTGTTCCTGTAAATGTGATAGAATTCGACGTACTCGAATTCTTTGGTTAATTTCATAAGGAACTTATGATATGGGATTAGTTTTTCATCTTTGAGCTTCAATAATCCCTGAATTTGATTGATGATTAACAGCAAGTCTCCATGCACCTCTATTATTCGAACCAAAATAGCGAGTGCGACTTACAGACCTGCAATGCATGCTTCATATTCTGCAATATTATTAGTGCATGGGAATTTGAAATTATGGCAATGGGAGTTCCAACATCATCGGGAGATATTAGGATTGCCCCTACTCGATGGCCTCCTTGATTGTGAGCACCGTCGAAGTACATCTTCCATGGTTTATCTTGATCAATTACAAGAATATCTTCGTCTCGCCTTGGAAACCTTATTTCTCATTGCTTGGAATTGGCATTTCTGTGATGGCTTTCATCTTCTGTGGATCTACCTCGATGCCTCTGTGACTGACGATGAAACCAAGTAACTTCCCTGATTCTGCGCCGAAGATGCACTTATTTAGATTTAACTATAGCTTGAACTTCCTGAGCCTTTTGAATAGTTTTATCAGGACTGGGATGTGATCCTCTCGTGTTTGAGATTTGGCGATCATGTCATCCACGTAGACTTCTATTTCCTTATGAATCCTGTCATGAAATAGGGTAGTCATCGCTCTCTGATAAGTTGCATCTGCATTTTGGAGACCAAATGGCATTACTTGGTAATAGTAAGCTCCCCATGGTGTGATGAATGCAGTTTTGTTCATGTCTTCCTCAGCCATTTTGATCTGGTTGTAGCTTGAGTAGCCATCCGTGAATGATAGCAATCCATGACCTGCTGCATTGTCAACCAAAATGTCGATGTGTGGCAACGGAAAGTTGTCCTTAAGACTTGCCTTTTTCAGATTTCTGTAATCGATTCACATTCGGACCTTGTCGTCCTTTTTGGGTACAGGGACTATGTTAGCTAACCAATCTAAGTATCTCATGGAGACTAGAAACTGAGCGTCAAGCTGCTTCGTAATCTCTTCTTTAATCTTGACTGCCCATTATGTCCTTATTCTCCTGAGCTTTTGTTTGACTAGCTTAGCATCCGGATAAATTGGTAAGTGGTGCTCTACTGCATCTTCCCTATTGTCTGGAGTTAGATCCAAAACTGTGCTTTCAAAAGTTTTTTATTTTCCAAAAGGTTTTTGAAATCTTTTTGTATTTTGTAATATTTTTTGATTTTATTATTTTTTTTGAAAATATAGAAGATGAAAATGCAACTATACAATTAATGCTCAGGGGATGTGGACATTCCCTCCTTATACGAGGGTAGTCTAACTACCGTTGTTTTTAAGTCATTTTTTTTGTTGACCAGCTGAAGTGGCACCGGGGAGTGTTCCTACAGTAAAGTTAGTACTAGAAATAGAATGTCCATTTGATGGACGAATTAAGAGTGAGGGATCATAGTAGGGCTCGAGGATAACCATGTAAACCTGTACCGCTCCTAGAAGATGCACGTCTTTGGAACCGAGTCTAAAAAGAGTGGATAACCCTTCGTATATTGCTTCGTCTAGAAGTTCTGGCTTCTTTTGGATGACGATGGCCTCGGCAGTAAGTTTTGCTCTTGGTTGAATTTTGGGTTCTCTTCTGTGGATGAACCATTTTGCAAATCTGGGATGCTTGGTCCAGTTAATGAAGCAAGGTTTTTCCATCTTCTCTGCTTGAGCCTGCCTCTGTTTTTCTTGAAAGTTTTGTTTCAAATCTGTTAGTGTTGGATGAAAACCTAAACCATATGTCCCTTTGTGTGACAATTGCTTGCCATTAAGGGGTTCAGTTTCTCCTTGAAGTCTGCTACCGAGTCTCATCCCAGGAAAGAAGTTGTTCTTCCTCATGAAGTGTGCTACCTTGTAATTGTCGTAGCTGAACCTAGTCGCAATTTTCTCGTGAACTGGAGCTTTGTAGATGACTAAACAGATGAGTACTTCAGTGCAGTTGCAGATCGTTGACTCAATTCCTGGTGTGATTGCTTCTACTCTTAGGGGTCTCTGTCACCGTGAATTACGATAATTCTTCCCGTGTGAAAGAATTTTACCTTTTGATGTAAGGTAGACGCAACTGCTTTTGATTGGTGGAGCCATGGTCTCCCAAGAAGTGGATTAAAATTGGCTTCGATATCCATTATGAAGAATTGCACACCTGTGTTGACCTGACCTATGAGTATCATTGTAGTGAATTCGCCTGTGACGTCCTTTCGGCCATTGTCGAATCCCTTGACTGATCTGACAGTATCTTCCTCGAACGTCATTTCTTCTTCCGTTAAGCCCATGATCTTGGCAGTTTTGAGAGTACAAATGTTCACGCCTGCATCGTTGTCAATTAGGACTCTTGGAATTAGCAAATGACCCCACCTAACTGTGATGTACATGGGAAGGTTATGTTGGCTTCATTTATAAGGTAGCAAATCCTCATCTAAGAAGAAGAAAAAGTTTTCCTTGTTAGCAGGAGCTATTGCATTGACAAGTTCCGCCGGAGCGATCCCCGTTGCCACATACATTGAGTTAAAAGCTTTCATTAGTGCTTCTCTGTGATCGATTGATGCTTCCAGTAATCCCCAGATGGATATGTTAGCTTTCGTATTCTGCAATTGATTCATGAAGAGTTGGTTTTCAACTTGCAGGTCCTTGGTTGATTGGACTAGCTGGTATTTGAATTGGAGGAGCCTGTATTGCCGCAACAAGATTTTCAGCTCTTAAGTTGGGAGGTTTGAAGATTCTACTTGCTCGGGTCTGATATTATATTTCCTGACACCTTTCGTCTGTTTTCTTAAAGGGTTCTACCTATGCAAGTGCTTGTGTCAGGGCTTTGCTGATATCCTTGTTGACTATGTTTATCAGATTATGCTGCCTCCTTCTTAGCTATTTCATCACTGAAAATAAGTTAGGCTTAAAGTTCTTGATACGAATGTTATCTATACCAATTGTTGCTTGGTTTGTCAAGGCTGGTTCTTCGCCATCTTCTGCAAGTGAGGATATGGCCATTTCTTTAGTCTGAATGGGCCATAACCTTGCAAGTACTTCCTTTTGAGAGATGTTGGTTGGACCTTGGATGACAATTTCTGGCTGACTTGTCTGTCCTATCTCGTGTATGTTGTTATGCTGGTTCTGGATGAACTTTGTCGGATTCGTAATGTCTTTGCATTCGATGTAATGGACACCTTGATTATCATCACATCGATGCAAAGGAAGAGGATTGTGTTCAAACATCTCCATAATCTACCTCCTATCATTTTTCGAACTTCGATTTGAAGTACCTTCTCCAAATATCTCCATAATTTACCTCCTATAAAAGACACATCCTCAAAACAAAATATAGACATATAATTATATACACAGAGAAAATCAAGAAAATAATAATATGTCTTTTAATCTTTATAAATTTTATATTAACGTCTTTTACTTCCCAGTTCGAATCTAATACTAGTGCTCTGATACCATGACTGTAACGCCCCAATTTGAAACTCAAATCTCTAAGAGGTTGAATCACATCTCGAGGCATTAAGTTTACTACAGAAGGTGATTAATTAGTACTAAATAAACCTAAATAAGGTTTATGAACATTAATCAGAGTTAAACTAATCTAGTTCGGGAAAAAACTTTAATCACCTCAAAATATGACTAGGGCGAATGAAAAATTCGCCAGAGTCTCCCCTATAATTTCAGGGTTTGCAACCTGTCATAAACCTGTAAAAGAGATGATTTATTCACAATAATACTTTCTAAATCATTATAATCATCCACGATAGCCATATCATCTTATCAAGACTAGTCTACCTTACTTCATCAAAATAATAATACCGAGTCATCCATTAGGCTGGATTCAAACCACAATTCTAAAATGATGCCTCACATAATAATACACATAGATTACCTGAGTTAAGTGATATAATATACATAAGTGGGTTTGTCTTATATACATATCTTAAGCAAATATATACAAAACAAGTAAGATAACATGCACCTCAAAAAGGCTAAAATACAACACCTCAAGTGTAAGAAAGCTATCATTGACGTACTCCCTATATCGATCTCCTCAAAGGATACAGATATAGTCCGACCAATCCTCTTCTATATCCTCGTATCCCTCAACAGTAATATCTCCTGGATCTGAGCAAAAAGCCCAGTAAGAAACTTATAATACTAATAAATAGTCACTAACATGAATTTAAAACAATGCAGGTTTTAAAAGAAAATCGAGAAATCATAATACAGTAATGTAAAAATAGTTGGTACTTGTTCTACAACATAAACCGATAACCATTCACTTACCCATATAAGTAAATATAAACTAACAACATATCACCATCATAATACTGCATAGTGTAATCATCTTAGAGTGAAGAGGCCACGACTAGATGTTTCAGCTCCTAGTCAGTGAGCAAATCATGTTCCAACTTAACCGATGTGGAACCCCATCGTTAATTCCTGATTTCCAACTGAGCGACTGATTTATCGGTTTTTGTGAGAAGCACGATGGCTCATGATTTGGGTTCAGGTGGACCCTTGACCATAATTTGCCGATGTAGCCGTTGTCGCGGTGGTGCGCGGTGGTCAGCCGTTCAACTTGTGCAGACATTTTAATGATCATTAAAATAATCCAGGAGTTGTTACGCTCCTCAAGTCTTTGCCTAATCTAGACAGCATGTAACCTCACCATTTCTAGAATCATACACGTACCTATCCAAACAAGGCTTTTCAAAAAGAGAAATAAAATAACCTAGATTTCAATAGTTTTCCTATATCATGAGAGTCCCATTCCTGTCATGAGACAGGAAAATATAATGAAAATACGGAACAAATCATTGTTTTTAGGAAAACTTCAATGATTTGCTCGTGTAGGCATTACAAACCTATTTTTGGATCGCCTAAAGATATATAATATAGTAATATAAGTTTTAATAGTAGAAAATACTTTTTCCTATAAGAACTAACATCCATGTATATGTTGTGATTTCCATCTAATATTATTCCGGGGAAAGCCGATAATATAATCCGGGGAAAGCCGGGTAATTGGGGGAAAGCCCGTAATATAATCCGGAGAAAGTCGGTAATAATCATAGCTGGGGGGAAAGCCCAGCATAATATATATAGTATATATTCTGGGGTAAGGCCCGTACCTAGGGAATCACCAACATATACCCAACAACTGGAACTTCCATCCCACACATCCTCTCAAAACAACTACTTCTCCCAACAGATGGAAGGAAGTAAAATATTTATATTATAAGAACCCCAAAATCCATTTGGTTTTGAAAATATACCCATCCCTAAAGCTCGATAACGATTAAATCTCGATTCTTTTAAAAATATAGTTTATTTAACTATAAGTAAGAAAAGAATCATTAATATACTTATATATGTATATAACTCATTTATATATATCATTATTAGAATCTAGTTATTTTAAAAATAACTATTATTATTTTACATCACTATGTAAAACTATACTTTTGGAGAATCATTTTCAGATCAATAGGATATCACAAATAAATCATGCATGCTTTGCAAAATAATTACATTTGATTTGAAGTTAAACCTTATCAAAAGCATTGAAAGTACTTTAGTGGCTATAAGAGAGTATTTATTAGTTCCTACCTCAAATCCCGCAAGGCTAACTCTTTATTGCATTAATTTCCTCCCATTAGTGTACTGGTATTAGTACACACTCCCAACTGTAAACAACACATTTAATTCACTTTCAAAACTCAATTCAATTCATACTAATTTCATATAGAATAGTCTAGGAATCTAAATTCTAACCTAAACAGTCACTACAAGGGTCCAAGTCCCTTTAGTCATCCTCTTTTAACGTTAATAAGAGGAAACCAAATACCTCAAAATCATTGAACTCAAAATTCAATTTTGAATTTGCCACCACTAACAAATTCAGTTCACTAGAATTAACCACAAATTCAATCTCAAGTTCTTCAAATAACTCCTAAACTAGGTCCTTATCAAATCAAATAAGGGCTTTAGGATTACAAACCCAATTTGCTCTAAATATCCTCTTGTACTCAAACACTTTAATTAAAAGCCCTCATTTTACATCATCAAAATATTTCCAACATCTATTCCATGATTTTCATCACAAATTCCTAACCTAATATAATAATTCAACTTGAACAAGGAATTAATGGTTGGATTCCTTACCTTAACTACAAGGCCAAATAGAAAACTCCTCTTCAACTTGTTTAGACCTCCAAATCCTACAATCTAACCCAAAACAGTAATTTGGGTCAAAATCAACCCTCCCAATTATCAATTTCATCAATTAAGGGTTTGAAAGGTTTAATCAAATCTTAAACTATTAACAAAATCAACCCTAAAATTGAAAACTAAAGATTAACAACATAAAACATCTAATTAAAAACAAATGAAAAGCTAGGGTTTTAAATTAATACCTCAATCAACAAATTATATGGTCCCTATGATCTCCCCATCGACCCACCATCATCGTCACCTTCTTCTTCCTCTTTTTCTCTTTCCTTCTTTCCCAACTTCTCTCTCTCTCAAGCTCCCCTTTCTGTTCTCTTTTTTTCTTTCTTTCTCTGAAGTAAAACAAAGAGAGAGACTTCTCTCTTATCTCTTAAATAGTAAAGGGCGGTGGAAAGAAGAAGGGCCTAAAAAATTTAAAAATAAAAATAAATGACTATATGGTTATACTAAGGTGTATGCACATACATACAAATTATGTGTATACAAGGAATAACTTATAAAGTTACTCTTAAATACATCACCCATACATATATATAGTGTATATACACAATTAAATAAAGTTTAATTGGTCAAAACCAAGGTCAAAATCACGGGTACCTTCATTACTGGTCCAAATCGTGTTCCGGGCCTTGGTTTGGGATTATTTAGTGTCCGATTTTCGCACTTGAGTAGTCGAAATTGAATAACTTTTCGAGATCTATCCATTCGTACGGTTCAATTGTTCAAATTATGCTCCGAATAAAAACTCATTATTTAATCCTAGACTTAATTATTTTAACACCTAATAGGTTCTACGATTGAAGCGTTGGACTCGACTCAACTTGACTCACCAAAGTCAACAAAATTATTTTGGGTCGTTACAGCTATCTTTGGTTGGTCAAAACCAATTGACCAAATCTAAAACTTAATCCAAAACATAAAATCCATTGACCAAGTAAATCGAGTATTTCGTTAGTTTTTGTTTATATTTTTAAATTTTTTCATTTTCTTAGAGTTAAAACCATGTTGAATCCATGTTTTTTGTAGTTTTTGTATGTTTTAACCTAGGTTGAAAAAAAAATCTAGGACAATGATATGTTCACACTGTACAGTGTGAACATTTTCTATTATTCACACCCTTGTATGCAAATTTTTTAAACGTTCACACCGTTATATGCGAACTTTTTTAATTAGTTACACCCTTATATGCGAACATTCTGAATTGTTCACATCCATGCATGCAAACATTCTGAATTGTTCACACCCTTATATGCGAACAATCTGAATTGTTCACAATGTTAAGAGCGAACAAGTTGAGAATTTAAGTTTTATTTTTTTCGATCGGAAACTCGAAAAAACTTGAAAAAAAGTCTAAGATTGATCCAATTACTAGAAAATGGTCTATTTGAGCTTCTTTATAAGAAATAGTGGAACCAATACCCTCTCCAAAAATATTTTTTTAGCACAACTCTCCCATTTATAGGTTTACTTTGAAGAACTCACTATATTCTATGATCACGACTTCCGATGATCGGAAAATGATGTTCGACGAGAGAGAGCCGAACAAAAATTCAACTTTTCCGTTCGAGGTGGTTAGGTTTCAAGGCGTGTAACAAAAGGTCAAACAATTATTTCTAAAATGAGCTTGACCAAGTTTGATAGCCCTTTTCTATTTGTTATTTTTAAAAAGTCAACTTAAAAGACTAACTTTGACCATGTTTGATAGTTGCCCTTAACCCATATTTAGATGTCAATAACAGCCACCTTTTTTTTCATCTATCCCTTTTTAGGGTTCCGGTTTCTATTTTCTTGATTAGGTGTTCATCTTGATTCTTTTGTGATTCTGGTTAGTATTTTGTTGTTTGTTTCTGAACTTGATGCCATGTTCAATTCAATATCGCTTAATTGACCCAGATTCGATTATATATATCAATGGATTTTTGTGGCTGAAATTCATTACTGTAGAATTTGTTGTGTCGCGGGAAACCTCTACCTGTAATTTTTGTTTAGAGGTTGATTTCGATAATCTATTCCGAAGAAATGTGAATCTATTATATGTAGCTTTAATATAAGGGTTTTTCTTTTTCCAGTAATTATGTGTTATAATCCCACACTAGCTAAGGTACTTTTCCCTTGCAAGCTGGTTTTCAGGGGCAAGTTCTACCCAAGGGTTCATATCATTTTGCGACATAATATACTTGTATGTTTTTCAGGTTACGTTTGTTTGTTTAAAACCACATGATTCTTTTTCTTTGATCAGTTAAATTATTAGAATCTTTTATGTTTCTTTTTTTTTGATTTAGTGGTAAACTATTAGAATCTTACACTGTATATCTACAGTATGTCATTTATGGAATTCTTGTATTGCTATCTAGTAAGATGGTGATGTTACAGGATGATAGTTTCAAGAAACAAGTTAAAGATTGTCTATTTAAGAGCTACAAGATTAATGTCCGACCAGATTTACTCTTATTATTATGTTTTTCCGGAGGCGTTGGTACATGGCTATTGGGTGCAAGTTTAGAGATATAGATGGAATTCAATGATGAGTGATCTTTATGGAAGTTATCAGCTCAAACCTTGGAAAACTTTTCTTTTCTTCTCAAGTCTCTTTTGCCTTGCCACTATCAATTCAAACCAAAGTGTTAGAATGAAAAGAGAACTATTTAGAATTCTATAATTCGCTTGGTGCCTCGGACATAGTACAAATCCTTGATCAAAAGTGGTGGAACAGGAAAATCTATTCATCATCATATGGATACTTTTTTTTCTTTTCTCAACTTGTAAGTGATGTTCTTTGTATATGTGTAGTTTCATTTATTTTGTTTCAGAAAGCAGGTGAAGTTATTAGTTTGACTGCTGTGCCTGAGGGTTTAGAAAATTAGAAGGGACAACAATTGTAATGCCCCGTATCCCAAAATACAAGGGACATTACCATCAGTCTACCGCGAGACTCAATTCCGGCAGAGTCTCGGGATCACGTCTGATAACTAAAATACAAGGGACATTACCATCAGTCTACCGCGAGACTCAATTCCGGCAGAGTCTCCCCTGTAAACTGGACCTTTCGTCACCTAATAGATATAGTGCATATAATAATTTACGCAACGGAAGCAAATTTAAACAAGGATATGCACTACAAATTTGCCACCCATTTTTTTTCTCAACTCAACTGAAATCCCAACGAAGTAGGACCAGGAGGAACCTGCAACAACTACGACATTCACATTTCACACTTAACATAGAATAGTTGTGATATGATATATAGTTAAGTTTGTGGTTTCCTGTCAAAGTATATGTATATAGTGAGAAAGATAAAGTACGAGTTGTTTACA